>JAVSBS010013475.1:0-10603 GCA_033124195.1 Coracias cyanogaster
GCCGGGCCGGTGGCAGCGGCAGTGCGGTGGGCCGGGTGCGGGGCGCCGCCGGGGCTGCGGGGCTCCCGCCCCCGGAGCCTCTCCGCCACGCGGGGCCGGGGCCGGGGCCGGGGCCGGGGCGACGCAGGAGGTGCCCGTCGCGACGGGCGGCGCAGCCCTCGCCTGGCCGAGCCTCCCGCGGGCACCGCCGCCTCCCAGCGCCGGGGCCGCCCCGGGCCTTCCCTCCACTTGCCCGTGGCGCTCTGGGGCCGGTTCTCTACCTGCCGGGCTCTCTGCTTGCTGTGGGGATGGGAGGCTGCCTTTCTGGAGGTTGTGTGGGGCCTGCCGCCGGGCGGGAGCCCCGGGGATTGTCCGGGTGGCGGGGGGAGACCCTGCCCGGCGTGGAGAGCTCGCCCAGAGCTGGGGTCTATTTGGAGGGCGACATGCGGCGGGGGGACTCTGCCCGTGCTGCACGGTGGCATTCCCATAGAGAGCTGGCAAACGCCTCTGGAAGGAGGACTTGCTCGAGCACAGGACTACTGCTGGCGCGTATTATTTATTCTCTTCTCTTTCCAGCCTTTGTGACCCGCTTTGTGCTTGTCTGTGTAAAATCGTATTTCAAGGAGAAAAAAGAAAATTGGCAAAAATGAGCCCTCGAAGGCAGGGCGGCCGCGGGACTGGCGGGTGTTGTGCGTGCTGCCCGCTCCCAGCCCTGCTTTTCCCTTCCAATGAAAATGAACATTTTGGTGGGAGTTGGAGGCACGGGAACAGAGGTCACTTTGTGTGCTGCTCTGCTTCCCAAGGAAACCGTGCTTGGTGGACTTCTCTTCCTGCCCTAGCCCTTTTTTTTTTCTTTCCAGAAGAGCCCGAAAGTGGCTCCGTTTCATAAAACCGGCTACTGAGAGATGTTCTGTTTGCGTCTTTCTCATTCCAGTTTGTCTCTGGCGCCCTGACACAAGCGCGCAGTGTCTGGGCTTGTGAGCGAGGGAAAATGAGGTGATCAGGACTCAGACTTTGAATTTCGTGGCCGGTTTTGATGCCAGCTGTGGATTGCTGGAGCCGGGCGGGCAGACCCACTCGTGCACTCGAGCGTGTGAACGGGACTTGGCTTTCCGGAGTGAACCCTCACCCGCTCAGCATCCGCCGGAGCGGCGGCCGGCCAGCACCGCTCCCTCCAAGGCGGAGCGGCCGCCTTCCCCAGCCAAGGGTGCCCGACCGGGAGCCCGCAGCCGGGCGCTCCGGGAGCTGCCTTCCCGACGGCGGCCGGACGCCCCCTCGCTGCCCGCGGAGGCCGGGCGGCGATGCGGGCGGGGGGCGGCGTGCAGCGGGGCTCCCCCTGCGCCGGGCTCCGGCGGTGGGCAGCCGCCCGCCCCGGCCCCAGGTGATCGCCCGTACCACCTACGGCGAACCTCATCGCCCGCTGGAAGGATGAGGGGAAAACCGGAGATATTTGTACGAACGCTGCGCTCGTCTCTCCGTGCTGGGAGGGCTCTTTGGAGAGATCTTAGGAGCCTTTCCGAGGGGCTGATATAGATATAAGGACATTTCTACATCGCGTCACGTGACATAATTACCACTAGAATCAATCAAGATGAATTGCACGTCAGCACACGGTGGGGATTTTTTCTTAGTTGATCCTGTCCAAAGCCTCTTGTGCAATAGATGGATCTTGTTCAATGCATTGAAGCCTCCTGGTTGCTTGCAATCGCAAAAAGGAAGACATGACTGAGTTTGACGATTGCAGTCACGGCGCATCCAATATGTATCTGCCAGGGTGCGCTTATTACGTCTCACCCTCAGATTTCTCGACGAAACCGTCTTTTTTGTCGCAATCCTCGTCCTGTCAAATGACTTTTCCTTATTCTTCTAATTTACCTCATGTCCAACCTGTGCGCGAAGTAGCATTCAGGGAATACGGATTAGAGCGCAGCAAATGGCAGTACAGGGGCAGTTACGCTCCCTATTACTCAGCTGAAGAGGTGATGCACAGAGACTTTCTGCAGCCTGCGAACAGGAGGACGGAAATGTTATTCAAAACGGACCCTGTCTGCGGCCACCACGGACCGTCTCCCGCCGCCTCCAACTTCTACAGCTCGGTGGGGAGGAACGGCATCCTGCCGCAAGGCTTCGACCAGTTTTACGAGCCAGCCCCCGGACCCCCGTACCAGCAGCACTCCGAGGGCGAGGGGGACGCGGACAAGGGCGACTTGAAAGCCCAGAACAGCACTTGCAGTAAAACACCTTCCAGCCAAGAGAAGAAAGTGACACCAGCAAACAGCGCCGATTCCCCTTCTGGTGAGGCTGTTGCAGAGAAGAGCAACAGTTCAGGTAGGTATCAGTAGTAAATTGGGGGCAAGAGTACAAGGCCAACACTTTGTCAAGCCGCATTTTATGTGCAATTTTATAAGCATCCAAAGGATTTTATATATCCTATAAGATTTCCTTTACCGTTGTAAAGCGTGTTTACGATAGGAAACCAATTTAGGTGGGCTTAAGGTATTCTTGGAAGAGGATATTAATTGTTATTAAATTGTTGATTTGGCGGGGGGGGAGACGGCGAGATTTCACAGGTAGTGCTCGGAGCTGCCTTCGGTCTAGGGCTTAAGATCTTCGTTTGTTTGGGGCGGGGGGTGGGGGGGGCTGGGTGAGAGGAGTTTGAGAAACTTGGAATTTTTCCAGCCCATTTAAATATCTCTCTGTATTGCTCGAAGTGCTCTCTTTTAAGGAGAAGTTGGGAAATATTCGCTTTTTCGCTAAGTCACCCAGAGAGTAAAAGCTCCGGGATTTTTTTTTGTCTTTTTCTTTTTTTACTGCTAGAGGGCTGCTTTCCAGGCAATGGGATATTGTCGAAGTCTCTTCCTAGCTGAGCATGTTCGTAGCAGCAGCATAAATCAGTTTATTCTCTCTTGAATTTCAGCAATTCCCCAGCGATCAAGGAAAAAGAGGTGTCCCTATACCAAATATCAGATAAGAGAACTGGAACGGGAGTTTTTCTTCAACGTGTACATTAACAAAGAGAAAAGACTGCAGTTGTCCAGAATGCTCAACCTCACTGACCGGCAAGTTAAAATCTGGTTCCAGAACCGAAGGATGAAAGAAAAGAAACTGAACAGAGATCGACTCCAATATTTCACTGGGAATCCCTTGTTTTGAAAAAAAAAAAAAAAAAAAAAAAGAAAGAAAAAGAAATGAAACAAAATTATAACAAAAAAAGCCCAACAAAACAAACAAAAGAGAGAGAGCAAGAGAAAAAAGAAAGAAAGAAGAAAACAAAAAAAAATCTCGGTATGTCTAACCTGCCATCTGAATACAAAAGTAAATTGGTTTACATGACACATCCACCCTGCGGAACTCAAAGTTTCATTTTCATGTGCAACTCCACACACTGAATGGCCACTGGAGATTTCGGGGCTTGGCGGAGCAGATGCCTGATAAGGGGAAACTAGGGTAAATTCAACTGCCCACCCTGAAGTCTTTCTCGCCAAAGGTGCTTTTTTTTTTCCTCTCCCACAGTACCAGCAATGGACCTGCAGTGTGTCTGGTAGTTTTTGCTTACAATTCATTGAGATCGGGGGGGGCTCTGTTGTTGCTTTTAAGCTAGGGTAACACTTTCCTCCCCTTAAGTGAATGCGGTTATTTAAGAGATGGTAAATGTACGTTCGCTATATATAAAATATATATATATATGTTTCTATTGTCATCCAAAAGCATGGGCCACTGTCTTTTTCATGTGAATAAATGGTTTCTAGTAAAGTTAAGGTTATAACTTCCGTGCACTCTATGGATTTCCATCTCCGTAGGATCCTAGCGTTTCCCGGGCTAGAGCCAAGTTCAGTTAAATAATAACGGGAGGAAGCCTAGTCGGGTTATTTAAAGCGTATTTTAAATAAATACTAGTTTAGATGTCTAGCTCTCCCTTTGTAGGTATGTGTAACCTTCCCTGTTCGCTCTGAGGCAGAGCCAACATGGCTGTCTGCACATCATCACTTCTGATGGTGCTACAATTACTATAAACAACGAAAAAAGGCGCTTTAAAAAAAAAAAAAACCCAAACCAAAAAACTGGTCAGGCTCCCAGTAAGCCCAGAATCCCCAACGCCAATGACTGTTTACTTGTTAGTGAAGAGCAAGGCAAAAAGAGCGAGGGCTCGGAGAGAGTCAGACAAGAGGGAGCTATAAACAACTGGCACTAGCGGGGGGGGGAAGGAAAAAAAAAAAAAAAAAAAAAGCAGAACGAAAGAAAACTCCTTTGGAGACAGAGGCGTGGATCTCCTAACTATCGCTCCCCGGCAGGGAGAGCGGGGCTCAGCGCTCGGCCGGGGCGCAGCCCGGTGCCCGGCGGCGGCGGGCCCTGCGCGGGGGCAGGCGGCCGGCGGGGATCCGCTCGGCTCCGCTCCGCTCCGCGCCTCGCCGCTCTGTCCTGCGTGACCTGGCGGGGCTGTTTACAAAACCTTGAACTGTCTAGACAACACCATAAAACCCGAGCTTCTAAACAGCTTAATTGGGTTATATTATACACCTTCTGGTGGGTGAAAAAGAGATTTCCGCAATGTGCAATAAAGGCGAGGAGTGGGGAAAGAATTTGCCTTTTTTGAATAGGGCGAAGCGGCTCTCTCTACGCTGGCACGCAGGGAAGGTAAAAGTGCCCAAATAAGTCAGGAAAAGCTTAAGAATTCAAAAAATCGAGACACGGAAACGGAGAGAGGCATGACCAAAAAAAAAATTTTTAAAACTCTTTAGCAAGAAAAACATAAGTGTATGCCTTTGAACTTCCAAAATGTCAAGGTCATCACCTTTAACCTTTCTGAATAATTAGGCGCCTTAAGGTTCCTCTGTTATTTTCAACCACCACCCACTCTCTCTCTCTCTCTCTCTCTCTGTGTTTCCCTCCCTCCCTCTCTCTCACACACACGCACAACCACACACACACTTATGACCGCATAGCCGCCCGTGTTAGCGAATGCAGCATAAGGCAAAGAAAACCGCGGCTGGGTGGAGGTGAGCTCTCCGCGGCGGCGGGGAGCCTGCCCGCTCCGGTCCCGCAGCCCGAGCACGGCAGGCTCCCCGCTTCCCTCGCCTTTCTCTTCCGCGCCCCGGGAATTCGCCTCAAATTGTCTTGTTTTAAAAGATCTTAAGAAAAAAAAAAAAAAGTCATATATGTATATTTTAAAACAGTTGCAGGGGCTGTAGGAAGTGCTTCGTAATTTAGAGAGAAAGAAGGTATTTCTCGGCCGGTTTTCTGCGGATGTGCGTTTCTCCGCCAAGGCCGGTAATGAGAAATGCGCGATTTTCCGGGGAATTTTCTCACAGCATTCCGCCTGACCTTAGCGCAAAATTCTCGCGTCTCTCCCGAGCCTTAATCCACAGGGCGAGAACGAGTCGTTGGATGTTCTGTTCCCCGCCGCGCTTTAGCGGTCCCTCTCAGCGCATTCACCCGCCTTTAAATCGCAAAGGCCCCGCAAAAGGGGCCCGCAGAAACCCCGACGGCCCGGCATTCATCTTGCACAAATGCTCAGCCATTGCAGTTTTAAGTTCCTACTTTAAAAGAAAGGAAGGAGCCCATGACGGAGAGCAGACTGCGCTGCGGAGCCGGGCTGGGGAGAGGAGGGAATTCCCGGTGCTCGGCGGCCGGCGGCCACCGGAGGGCGCGCCCAGGCGCCCGGTGCCCACCGCCGCCCCGGCCTGCCCCCCCCATAATAACCCCACCGCTAATAAAATATCTAATATATAAGTAACGATAAGATTTCAGGGCCTTCCAAATGAGAAAATAAAGCATCAAAAAGATTTATTAAACAAATAACCCATAACCGTGACGTGCTGGGGAAATATGCCACTTTAAAAGGATCTCTTTTTTTTTTAGGGGGGCTGGGGGGTGGGTGTCGTAATCTCTTATAAAGCATCCGAGCGTTAAAAAATGTCCCATAATTTTAAGAAAGAAATAAAATAAGCAGACGGTGATTTTTAGACTTCGTTCCCAAGAACGAAAATCTATTTGCTCCTTTAAGGACAGCCTTAACGCGGATGGAACAAAAGTAATACAAAAACCATGCGCTTCCATAGTTTGTCTTCCATTCTTATTCGAGGCTTTTCTTAAATAACTCTGTAGGTACGGAAAGCGCAGTTTTTAAACCATATTTTCTTTAAAGGCGAGATTAACGTTAGATCCTGAGAGTGCTTATTTTTTTTAAAGAAAGACAGAGAGATTAAAGCGAAAAGACATTTTTAATAACCGAACGTCACCTTGCCAAGGCATGCTGAATGAAATCCCTCTCCTTAAAAGTACTGTGGAGATCTATTAAAATGAAACTAGAGGTCAGAAAATTAAAGCGCCGCTTATGAATTTCCTGGACGCTCTCCAGTGACCGAGCATGTCCCGTTTTTCTGGTATTCTGTTTTATCTTTTCCCTCCAGCCCTCACTTTTGGTGAGAATCTGATATAAGAAAGGGCTTCGCTGCTTTCTGCTTACTTTGCAGAATTCATCGAAATCTATTTGACGTCGGCTCAGCCGTATTCAGCGTTTTTTAAAGCCCCGTCTCTCGCGAAAGCGTTTGTTGGCACCTCGTCTGCTGGGCTGTTGCGTTGGGTTTTTTTTTTAGAAGTTCATTGTTAACACTTTCCTAGAAATAGCCTTTCCGTCGGCAATAAAATGGCATTGTACAATCCGAAATCCTCGGGATACTGAAGGCAAAGGTAGAGCCTTTGCAGGCGCGGCCAGAGCCCGAAGGAAAATCCCCTGGTCTCTCGGTGGAGGTGCCCATTTCGGGAGGGAAATATTGAGCGAAGTTTTTGTCTCTGTTTGTTTTTCTTGGCTTGAGAGTGGTCCTTGCAGGAGCCCCCACCAACCCCAACCCCACCAGGCTTCATTCGAGGTGCTTTAACCCCTCGCAATGACAGTGAGGCCGATCTCAGCGAATGTGGAGTGATGGGAGCCAGGATGTCTCGTTAATTAAATTAAAAAAAAAAAAAAAAAAAAATGAAAAAATCAAATACAAACCAAAAGGAATATGGAACCACCGTTTTGTTTTTTTTTTTTTTTTTTTGAATCATCGTGTAAATGTGATGATTCTGTGCGAGTCTATAACCTCTTCTATTCTTTTTCTTCCCCCCCCCTCCTCCCCCCTTCCCCTTTCTCTGTTTTATTCCTTCAGACAGAAAAGGCTGTGAACTATTTCCAAATGTCTTTGGGCTTGTCCTTTAAGGAGAACGAAAAGGGCATTTGGTTATTTACTGATTAAACCATAAATGCGGCAGGGATCTGCCAAAAGATCAACGTGCAGCCCAAGTGCAGAGGCTGAGGGCTGCGTCGGCCACCAATCCACACGCCAAACCCTCCCCATGCCGGATAGGCACTTTTGTGTCCACAGAAATATAGAAATACAATAGAGGAAGGGCTGGGGCTTCGGGCGAAACTGGGAGTACAGTCAGTGCTACTGTGCGATCCCCCTGCTCAGAAATAACAGCTTTGAAGAAATGGCCAGCCTGCTACTTTGTTTATTTTATAAGCTTTCATATTTAGGAAGAGGCATAATGCCATCAGTATGTTCTCCCCTACCCCGCCGTCGGTAAAAAAAATCCGGGGAATCTGAACCCTCAGCCCAGACGCCGACTCTTTCTATGAAAATATGGCACATAGAAATCTGGGCAACATGACAGTTGCATTATTAAAAGAAGAGAGGACACAATATCCTAGCCAATTTTTTTTTTTTTCCTTAAAAAAAACCCCCTGTCCTTCAGCCTCCCTGCAATATAACAACGTGGCATAAAATGTGCAATCCGCGCGTTTAAAAACGCCCTAAATAAAATGCCGAAACCGAGTAAATGAAAGAAATTCTACTAAAAAGCTTCCTGGGTTCCAGTCTGTTTTTAAAATAAGATATTTCTCGCACTACCTTTGTTACTGAAAGCATCTGCAAAATATCTAACCTCTTTCGTACCTCTCTCCCATCCCCCTCCCATAATGAGACACAAACACAGCAAATTGCGACTATGAGAATCCTCAGCGCAGCCGAGAGAGAGAGAAAAAAAAAATCATATAACCAGTAATAAGGTTTAGGAAGATAAGGCGATGAAAATTAAGCCCTGCTGCCATGTCTGGTAACCTCAAGTTTTTAGCCCTGACATTTGCTAGAGGAGAAAAGGGTAATGTCCACCTATGCTTTATTACAAACAGTAATTTACATCTACATGGACCCAGTGGTTGGGTTTGGTTTTTAAATTTTTTTGGGGTTTTTTGTTGGTTTTTTTTTTTTCCTCCTCCCTCGTTCGGAAAAATAAGGGGCTCTAAGAGCAAAACCTTTATATTAATGTAGATTATATGTCTCATTTATTGCACAATATTGATTTATTTATTAATGTTAATTACTTGATTCCATTTTAATATGATTTAAAACAAGAGTGACATTAAATGCCCAGAGCCTAAATCCCCAGTTCCCCAGTGGCTCTCGCATGTTTATTCAACTTCTATTTACATCAGACTTAAACTTTCCTACCGTTCATTTTTAATAAAAAGAAAAAATGCGGCTCGTTTTTAAAAACCCTCATGATTTATCGCGAGCGAAGGGTCTTACGGAGCCGCTTGCCAGTCCTGAACACGATATTTAAATCATTATCATCACAGCCATCATCTGGGTTTCCGTGTAGTGACATGCAAGAAATTCATATTTTCAATTTAAAAAATCAAAGAGCCCTCATGTCTAATCAGGAGGCAAGCAGTCAGCTCCTCTCGCACCAGCGAGGCTGGCGTGGAGAGCAGCTCGGCATTTCCTTGTTGTTTTAACTTTCCCGGTGGGTGAAACCCGCCGCAACCCTCCGGGCTAAGGCTGCAGCCGGGGTGCGGCTGGGACCCCACTTTTCCGAAAGGGTGGGTGAGGGTTATGAGCCAGCCATCCGATGGGCGCACGAGTTCGGATTAGATGTAGCAGCCAAGGCTTGAGCTGCGTCGAGGAAAAGAGGATTTGGCTTCTTTAAACTCTGTGGGTCGTCCGGGCCGTTGCGGACGAGAGGAAATTGCGAGAAGGCGAGGGGGGGAGCGCGGCGCTCGGGGGAGCCTGGTGGGCTCCGCGGCTGCTCCGCTCCCGGCGCAGGGTCTCTTAGCAATGGCTCTGATCATGATCTTAAGGCGGCTTCTCGCCGCAGCGCCCGCTCCGCCGCGCAGCCCTCGGCGGCGGGGAAGGGCAGGGGAGGCTGCGGACAGGCAGACCTGAGAGCAGAGAATATGACGAAGGTAATATTTAAACTCTCCGGCAAGGCAGAGGCTGGAGACTGCAGCTATAAAAGGCACCGGCTCTTAACCTGACAATGATGTTGTATTTGAACAGCTGCGATAAGGTTTTAAAAGGTCTGTCTCATTGCCACCGCGAAATTTTAAATAGGGTTATTGTCTCCAGCAGCATAAAGCGCACGGTAAAGTGCTGAACAACCCAGCGCCAGGAAACGGGGGAAAATTCAACCCCACGCTGGTGGCAAACGTATGTTTTCAGCCGTGCGAAGGACGCGTTTAAATGTTAAAAAATCCTTTCACGTGCTGCCTGCTCTTGGGGCTCTGAAAGGGAGTTTTGATGGTAGAAAGGCCCAAAATAAAAGCAGGCGGATGAACCCGAAACAAAAATTGTCAACAAGTTCACTTTGTCTGGATGAGAGTCCTGGCCAGCATTAGTCCCAAATAAGAAATACTCCAGCTTGAGAACAGTTTTTAAAAAACAAAAAAAAAAGGAGAGGAAAAAGTATAACACAGTCTGTACCGTCGCTGTTTAAAATGTAATAGCTGCGGGTGTAAATATGGGTACGAACGGGGGGTGAGGGGCCGTAAAACCCAGTTGAAATGTTGAGATGGAAAAATCTGATTAGCCGTGTAGACAGCCACTATTGCTTTCGGGGTTTTTCGGTTGTTTGGTTAGTGACCTTTTTTAAAATAATACAGATGCATTTATAATTCTTCTTAAAAAAAAAAATAAGAAGAGGTAAGAAAAAAGCAAAGGAAAGGAAAGAAAATAAAAAGTTGCTGGAAGAGTTGCAGTGAGGGTACGAGTTTCTGTATGTTTTTAAATGAGCAATACTAGAGGAGAAATGACATTTACGGTGCTTTCAGTTTCCAGGGCAAGTGAAAAACCCACTTCTTCTTTCTTTTTTTTTTTTTTTTTTTTTTTTTTTTTTTTTTTCCCAGGCAGTCGGGAGCGAGCACTGTAAAATGATTTTAGGAATGTAGCCTCCCTATAAAACTCGAGTTATGACAAAAGTCCAGCTTTTAATATTTGACGATTTGTGTTAAAACAAAAATTGACCTTCTCGGTTAGCAGCGAGGCAAAAAATCAATAGTATAATTTTCAATAATTCATAACGCGAACGCCATTATGCTAAATCTTAACTATTAATCTTATCCTTTACAAAGTCTCGATTGATTTGTTAATAAAATATCTTCCCGTGCGCGGCAACAGCGGGTATAACTCTTGAAAAAGCTTCAGAAGCAAGAAAATTACCAAGTAGCCCAAGAATGTAGATGAGGCTTTTATTGATCGCCCCTGATTCTCCTTAATACGCCTTAATAAATCCCGCAGCCTCTCGTCCCCGCGCTTGTCAGAAGCGGGGCTCTCACAGGAGCGGCGGCGGGACGGCGCGTCCTTCCGCC
>JAVSBS010013476.1:0-53235 GCA_033124195.1 Coracias cyanogaster
CGATGCAAATGACAAGGACTACTCTGCTTCTACCTACTGCTTCATGGCACGCGGTGCCAAGGTAAACACACACACTACTCACTATCAAACATCTAGTGACGATGACTCTGATTAGGACTCAAAACCCAGCTACAAAACACTTGCTAAAATTGCAACTGAACAACAGAAAGCTATGGAACATATTCAAAAACTGTTAGACAGAAGCGATGACCTGTTGGACGCGGAAATGACCCGATCTCAGTCCTTAATTGAAGACATTAAAAATCTTCATCCTGTCCCTAGCAAAGAGGAGTCAAAGTATCATTATATAAAAAATGGTAATGGTTTTTATCCTCTTCACCTGTTCAAGTCTAACTGCAATGTTAGCTTCATGAGTGAAAGAATATGTCTGGTGGCTCCAGACGGTGATGATACATTTATTTCAAGTCACAAGAGCCAAGAAACTGTTAAGTCCAAAACCCCAGGGGGATATTCTTTCATCCTAACTACTTGTGCAGTGTCTCTCTTCAGCTACTAGTGACCTTGGGTCTCCCATTGGGGTCTTTCTAGCTGACAGCAGAAAGCCATGTAGTTTATATTGAAAATTGTAACAAAAAAGGAAAAAGGGGGGGTGGGGGGAAGGGGGGGACGGGGAGAGGCAGAGAGAGAAAGAGAGAACAAATCTGTTTCCTTGTTTAAAACTCAAGGACCTTAAATTTTCTGAAAAACATCACAGTTAAAGTTTTGTAAGGAATTTGGTGTTTTTGCAGATGAAGAGACACAAGGTGATACACTAGCGAAGATTTTAATGGACAACGAACTTTAGAATAAGAAAAGACAAAAACAAATTAGTGCTGATAACATTAACACTTCAACTGAGCACAGTGCTTCATGAGTCATATAATTGCTTTGCCACATTTAAGCCTTGGGAATTTAAAGGTCTAAAATTTGCTTTAACTGAGATTTTAAATCTAAGGGCAAACTATAGTAAGGACAAAGAATGATTCAAATTCAGTCTAAGTACTGTTGGCTGACTGCTGGTTTTTTGAGGATTTTCTCGTTTATATAAATCTAGCAAAAATTCTATTGAAAAGTTTTCTCCTCGTGAAAAAAAGGCAGATTGTTTCCTAGCAGAGCATAAAAGAGGGATTGCTGTATTTTCTATTAGAGCCACCAAAACAGTTAGCACAGCGGACAGTAAATTTTGTTCATGCTGTGCAGACATTTTGAACCAGATGACAAGTCCAACAGCTTGGATTCTCTGGAAGGTGAGATTTCAGTGGCTCCAAAGGAAAATGAGGAAGATTGAGGGACACCAAAATGAAAGCCACTTGGATGAGTGAGAAACACAAATCGATCAACTTTATTATGTCCTGTTTCTCCTATAGAGTTCTGGGGCCAGGAAAGCAGAGTGCATGACAGATAAATGCAAACATGTCAACAAATCTCCTGCGTTAGGCTCTTCTGTGTGTTAACAACCAACACAAACACTGCCAGCAAAGGAATCGCATGTCTGCATCATTGGTGGCATATTCTGGGAAAGCAAAGGCACTACCCTGCACATCTTGCTTAATTTTCATCTGCTATGTGGTGGCATTTTTATATTTAAATGCATCACTTGTCTCTGCTCCTGTTATCCAGTCTCTTTTGTGAAATTTATGGTTGTTGAAGAGGAGATCGGAAATAGGAAAGATCAGCAGTGGTCTCAGTTGCTCGGTGGATGAAGAGCCTTGGCAGTTATGTGGGATGAACAACTGCAACAGGGAGGCTCAGGTGGAGACGTGCAAGGAAAGCAGCAAGTGGTAGAATTCTTGTTAGAGAAACAGATGGAGATCAGCAAAGTAGGGGAAGATGGAGTAGGAGAAGTCTGGGTTAGTGGAACATCAGAAGAGACTGAAGAAGGGGAAGTGGGAGGACACATTTGTGCTAATAGTTAGCAGTGCACAGGCAGTGCAGTATATAAGGTGTCAGAGGAAAAAGAAAGGACAGATAATACAGCCAAGTGTTACGTTGAAAGTTAGCTCGGCCATGGATACTTTTGTATGGAGTTTAGCAAAGCTTGATTTAGAGGAAGAACAGGGTGGGGGGGGGAGCATCATTATAGTGGCTCTTCAAAGTTGGCTAACTATTTGAAGAGCCATACATGCAAGAAGTGGCGAATATTATGCTAGCATCTGATACAGAAGTGGTAACCAGTACCTACAATATAACTGTTCTGTGTAAGACAGCAGAAACATGGACAGGAAAGGAGTCACAGCACAAGGGATCATGCAAGGTACAGGTTGCTCACCTGTCTTCACGGATCGTTGCTCAGTGAATAAATTACTGAGCACTCAATGAGCTATTTAAAAAATATATTCTCCTTCAGTCTTCAACACCTTCTTCATTACAGAGCCGCATAAACCCAGAGAGATTAATACTATTACTGCTTCAGTAATTGTTTCACAAAACAATACAAGTTCCCTCCTCATTGGACAGCTGCATCTGGAGTCAGAATTTTAGTCAGACCAGCACAAGTCAACCTTAAAATTAACATGAATAAAAGTTCCCAGGAGATCCTTATGATTTAAGTCAGTAGGAGCCTCATGAAGAACAGGCTTCATAAGCTTTTCACTAATTTGTACAAAAGTCTTGTATATATGACTGAATTCTGCAGCTCTTGACTATATGTTGGAAGATTTTTCTTTAGATGTGGAGTAAAAATTCAGTTATGTTCTGAATCAGATTGTTTCTGCCATTTTTGTTGAAGCAGTGACTAGTTCTTTAGAGAGGCTTTTTTTTTTTTTTTTTACTGTGAGTTTTTTTCCCTATAACTGCAAAAATGTGTCCTTTGCACACCTCCTTAGCCTTTCATTTCAGACATTGGTACAGAGGAACCAACAACACTGCTGAGTTTCAGCCACTGTGGTGAATTTGATTCTGTAAAACTGGACTGTCGTTGCATAGTTGCAACACAGTGTAACATTCCATAAAATCAAGCTATTATCTACTAGAAATGAAAGAGCTTTGCTTTTCTTCGTTCTCTCTTTTTTTTTTTCCACTTCATACTAAGCAGTAATATAAATCACATTTTGTACTTACTTTAGGAATGCATGATTGTTCTCCTGTGATGCTAAATCAACCTTTAAATTTAAACTGTCCCTAAAATATTTTGAGGTTTTTACTTCTGCTTAGCATATAGACTTAGACAGCCCTATGGTGGGCAAGTAATCTTTTGTTACGTGATGAATCTGCAGGCCCTTCACAACAAAAGATCTCCTAAAGCAGCAGGGCCAATCCTTTAAGTTAAGAAACAGTATATCAATAAAGGTCAGTGTGACAATATGATTTATTGAAATACTGTGCAGCTCCTAGCAGTTAGTATTTTATATTATATGATACACGGCAGGTATTTCTATCCGTATTTGGGTTCCCCACTGAAACCTTGTTCAACCTGTTTTATTATTTATTGTTGCCTTTTAGAGATGAAAGAATCCAATTTATTCAGCTTTCATAACCATTCCTAACAGGTACAAAGAGGTTAAAGACTAACAGGAAAAATCAATTGGTTAATAAAATAGTTAATTGACTAAATGCTTCTTCCAGGAGGCCATGAATGCAGACTGTGCAGAACCAGAGGTGGTTGGTTTAATTATAATGGGATCTCATTGCATAAAAGCCTTCTCTGCAGATAAGATTTTCAAACTCGAATGTACTTGTTCGTATTTTTTATAGTTTACACATGCAGCAAATCCAGGTACCATAATTAAATCTTTTCATAATTTTTAGTATCTACTTCTTCCTTTTATGGTCATGGCAGATAGCAAAATTACAATGAAGGTGTGTCTAAACATTAAAAGATCAGTCACCACGTTTGTTACAGATCTGGAAAGATTTTTAAGATAAATGTATAAAACACTGATGAACAAGTACCTCCCTTATGAAATCCAGAATTATTAAAAGGCACAGGTAGGTGGAGAGTGCTTCCCTCTAACCACTCCTGAAATCCTAGCAGAAGAACATCCGGACTTGGTTTCATACACAGTAATGCTAGCCACTGAATAGTTTTCAGAAAAATACTAATTGTCCTCAGCTTGCTTTGGTGTAGTATAGTCATCACTGTATGGGAGCTCCTAAGCATCTGAGCGCCTCATATTTTCTGGGTAGATTCAATGTAGTTATAAGCACATTCACATTTTAAGTAGTGGTATCTAAGGGACACCATTAAGACCTTGAAAAATCCTTGACAGTAGGTAAATTCACTTTTTGTATAAGCATTATGCTACAGCTTTTCACTACTGTAAATGTAACAATGACAAAAAAGATGGTTGCTTGTGAGTCTCCTTGTCATATTGCACCAAAGAGGCTAAGGCACGTAATATGGGATCTGTGTAAGATCCTTTCCTTAACTAACCTTCCCCAGTCCCCAGGGATCTCTGGAATCAGGAATCTGCTTTCTCACAACACATTGCAGTGGTGAGTGGTGAGGTTGCCTGACTGAATGCTGAGAAGAAAAGCACATGGTGAGGTATGTCAGGTTGTAGAGGATTTGTAATGAATACAATAGTAACTGAGGTGATACTGAAATAATATGTAAGAGAACTAGCAGATTACTGATTGATTAAGAAGAAACTTCGGTGGTCACAGAAAAGAACATTTTGAAACATATTTGTATCAGGTTATGCACAAACTATGTACATTTTTCATCCTTATGTGCTAATCCTGGTTTTCCCACCATGGTGCTGTAGCCTGTGCTTTCATGCAGGTCTTTCTGTGTCTGTTCAGATTTCCTCAGGTGAGGGTTGCTTTCATTATCTGAAAAACAGAAAAACATATGGGTGGAGTATTTGGGATACTCCAGCAGTTTAATACCTAGTATTGTCAGATGCTTCTGTGCCTCTTGTTTATTTGATACTTAATTTCGAAATATCAACATTATTGTCCCTTTATCAGTAAAATGCCTCTTGAGGGCAAATATTCTTTATTCCATCCCAAATACAATGGGTCTGCTTTTACCGGTGTGACAGTTATCCAGCTCAGTTACACACAATGGTATTTCACAGCTTGCCACTGCGCTTACCGAGGTCTCTGTAGTTCATGGAGTCTGTCAACAAGCTGCACATTTAATTGAAATATATTAAAAAATAAGCTTGTGATTTCAAGAATGTAAGTTCTGCTGATGTTGCTCAGTATTTCCTTTGCCTGACTTCCAGCAAATACAACATGTTGCTAAAGGACACTGTGTGACAGCAAGGCACTTTCATTGACCTTCACTGTTCCCTCATATTGACATTCAGGCAGGAGAGATTCTCAAGCAGTTTAAGGTTAAAAGAAAGGAGACTTTGATTAACAGCAAAGTAATGCATCGAAATCCAAATTATGTAGGAGTCTGTTCAGGCTACAATTTGTCTTGTTTGTTTTTAATTTTAGATTCAATGTCAATGCAATATTTTAACTCTCTGGTTACAGTTCTTTATCCATATAATTCTCTAATGCAATTGTGATATAATCCTCAATTTTATTAAGAGCCAAGTTAAAAAAAAACCATCAGTGTGTTATTCAGAATACTACCTTCACTGGCAGTTTAAGCTCCTGTAATGGCCTAGGAGCTACTTTTCTGAGGAGAAAGTATATATTTACTTCTGCTGTAGGGAGCACCTTCAGTATTGAAAGGTGAAGTAAACAGTAGTGTTGAACCATCACCCAAGCTCCTGAGTCAGAAGCCTTCATTTGTACAGCTGTAAAGGTGGATTTAAGATGTCAGGCTCTGCATTGTAATGGCAGAAGACTGGGCATACATTTCCTTCTGCTGTGGGAGTGGTAAACTGGCAGAGGAGTGGAGAGGGCAGCTGGGGAAGTAATGTCTAAAACCATCATAACAGGATTTGTGAGAGATTGAGCATCCAACCATTCAGCTCATGTCCACCATTGTAGCACCTGATGCTTTTGTGGGCTGTGGTTCTGTAACAATGACAAGAAATCAATACTAATTTTCATTTTGCTGGTCTAAAAAGCACAGCAAAAATGGTTGGTAAAAGATTTTCTAAAAAGAACTGTTCACATCTTCGTTATGAAAATCATGACAGGCTCTGCTGGACATGGTGCTTTGTTACAGTTAAGCTACCCTGGCCCCAAAGCTGAAAACAGTACTAGCTTGAGATGTTAAACACTAAAATGTTTCTCTTTCCTGGTGGCTTTTTTGTCCACAGAATACACGCGCTGACATTCCAGCGCATGTTACTGAGAAGGCTGCCTGTCCCATGTTCAATTATGATCCTAAACAAACAGCTTGAGATTTCATGTTGGATAATTGGGCTTTACCTGCATTTTAAACAAAAATCCTTGTCCTTTTATAAACTGCTTGAGCTGGAGGACGTGCAGAGCTTTTGCTGAAAGAAATGCATTAGTCCTTTTAAGTTTGATAAAAGGTTCTTTTATACTGTACTGTATAGTTTCCTGCTGTGGGACCACATTTGTGTAGAATCTCCATTTGTGGGGAAAGAAAGACACAGAATCCTAATGGCTTGAAGGAAAGACTGATAAGGGAAAATAATACACACCTGGACTTAAAATTGAAGAAATTCTGGGGAGGTTTGTTACGTTAATTGGAGTTAATGGACATGGTCAGTCCCTTTTCTTTGTAATCCCCCAGTGTGCTCCCAGGATCTGTAGGTAACCACTCTCTTCGAGGCCGGCTTTCTAGCAAGTCCAAAATTTACTTCTTTACAAGGATATGCAAGGCACCACCATACTCTGTTTTCCTACTCCTGTGGCTGCTACAGGTTTAAATCCTGTGTCTGACAATGACAGCGTGAGGCATTTCAATAACCTACTGCCAAGCAAGCAAAACAAATGCCTAGTTTCTTCTGTTTCAAACCCCAGCTGACCTGGATTTATTTTGTCACCTCTGATATTTTGTTACTATGACCAGACTACTGCTGGTCGTTGCTGGACAACATGACATTCAATATTCTTGACTTACTTTATTCCACACATCAATAGCGACTAGTGTCAAGCCATTTAGACTACTCCTGTTCATTGATCAGGAATTACTAGGTTTTTTTATTTCTCTATCTCTTTTTATTTAGAACATTTTGCTTTTACTAACCCTGTGGAGTAAAATATCTTGCCCTTCCCTTTGGACAAGGTATTATATGTAGAGCAGGGGAACTAGATGATCTTTGAGGTCCCTTCCAACCCAGACCATTCTGTGATTCTGTGATAAGTTCACATTTTATGATATGAATTTTTCTAGCATAAACAAACTCATCGTTCCAACACAACCAGGAAATGAGATCCCACTTCCACTGTTCCTTTGCTTCTGTGTTGTAGAACGTTAGGGAGTGCATAAAAATGCTCAAGAAAAGTTTAAACAGACAAAATGTTGGGAAACTATCCTGGCCACAATATCCACTCCATCAAACAGAAGCTAAACCTAAGTAGATGTCTGTTGTACCTTGTAAAGAGCCAGTTCAGGCTCTTCTCCATCCTCTGTTTGGTAAATGGGATCTACTTCCTGCTCAGAAATACGTAGTAGTAGTATGTAAAATAAAGTGTTTAAGTGTTTGAGGAAGGCAAGAGAAGCATTTGTGACAGGCAGCATCATGGTATATGATGACAGTGTCCAAGAGTTAACAGTTTTAAAGAACCCTACAGGTGGATCTTGCAAAATCTGTATTTTGGGTGTTTTTGTATATTGTCAGGTATCTGTGAGTATATAAATGGTATTGTTCCATTTATAAGGTGAAATTGCATGGAAGTATTTCTGGAGTGTCTCATCATATATTGAAAACAAATGAAGCAGGAATATTCATAGAGACTATTTTATAAACATCTCTAGCTCATCAGACCTCCATGAGATCTGCCTACAAAAGGGGCAGCCTTTTGCCTCTATGAGAAATGTCCTTTCTCCACAGATATTGATCATGCTGACTTACATTTTTGGAGCGTTAAATTCATCCTGCCATAACATCAAAAATAAATCTAGTCCTTGAAGGTGATACTAACAGACTGCTGGCCTTATCATTTAGATTGCAATGTTCTAGCTTGAGCTAGTTTGAACATTTTTCCCTTTATTTGTTTTCAGTTGAAAATGTGACTTTGGCAAAATAAAATTTTAAAATATGGTTGGAAAAATCCATTTTGTCAAAATGTGATCCATGAGGGAACCTGAATGAATTTCAAAAGCAATAAGCTAGCTTGGTATTTAAAGCAGTTTTTAATTATTAAAACCTTGAGGGACATACATTTTTGCACCATTCATTTAACTGTGGGTGCAGTTTATTTAATAGGCATACATTTTACTGGGAAGCTTACGCCACCAGAAAAGGATTTCAAGCCTCAGCCAAGTGGAAAATACATCCCAAGGTATCTGTGTTGCCTAGTAAAACTAGGAGATGTAAACAGTCAAGATACAAGCTGACTGTGAAAGCACCTACCACTAATCTAAAACTATGCAGTTCTAAAATGATGCTGACAACCCTCACAAACCTTTAAATAGCCATTTCCAAGCTGGCAGATCTAAACTGCAGGAAAACAAAGTAATCACTCAAGGAATTTTTTTCCAAATTAAAACAGTTCTTCGTTGTTGCTTTGTCTTCTGGAGCTTCACAAACAATAATACAGCCTCAGAAGCCATTTTCCCATTTCCTTTTTTATCAGATGCTTTCTTGTAAAAGTAAAAAAATCTGTCAATAATGAAAAGAAATTGCTGGTAGATAATGCTAAGCACAAACAACAACCCTACGTTTTAAGGCTGATTTAAGAAATATGTGATATGTTCATGTGTATCTTATTTTTATGTAAAATAAGAAAAGAAGTTACTACTTCTGTCACTTCTGGCCCACTGTAACTGTCTGAATGACACCTTTGCTGGCTTTGTATTTGTGTGAAAGCCTGGTTCAACGTTACTACACCATCTGAAGTATGGAGTACGCTTACAAGGGAGTCAGGGTTTGTGCTGCCTCTCCATGAAGAGTGACATACAGAGAGCCTCTTCAGAATGGGAAGAGGAGAGTCCCCCGACTGAAAATACCCTTGCAGATGCTCATTCAACCTGGCATTTGTGGTAATTGTAAAAATAAAACCAAGCTCTGATACTTGTCTGCAAGAAGATAAGTGCTTACAAACGTTGTAATTCATTATATGAATTAGAAGTTCGCAAAATGGTGTAACACAGCATGAAATTACATTGTCAGGTGAGGGAAAAATGAAAATCTAAAAATCCCAAGAGCTCTTCAGTTATTTGTCTGGCATAAAGGCTGAGGAGCCCTGGCTTGAAGTGCATTGTGGCAACTGCCTGTACCTGAAAGTAGAAGCCATCCCCATATGAAGTATCAGTGCTTCTTGGACTTCACCAGTGACATTTCCTTGGTGAAGCCATTGATGATGTCAGTAGTCTTAGTGCTGGAATGTTACTGCTACATGCACACAACTATAGACCTGCTGTTATCTTCCTACAGGCCAGGATTTCACTCCTGGTAGAAAGGAGTGAAAGTATTACTCAAATACTATAGAAATGTTTGAGTATTTGAATATTTTTTTAATATTCCTGTGAAGAACAGTGCTCTGTCACCCTTACAGTGAACAAGTTTTTCCTTCTGTTTATGTGGAACCTCCTATTCTCCAGCTTGCTCCCATTGCCGCTTGTCCTGTCATTGGACATCACAGAGAACAGCCTGGCTCCATCCTCCTGGTAGTCACCCTTTACATATTTATAAACATTAATGAGGTTACCCCTCAGTCTCCTCTTCTCCAAGCTAAAGAGACCCAGCTCCCTCAGCCTTTCCTCATAAGGGAGATGTTCCATGCTCTTAATCATCTTTGTGGCTCTGCACTGGTCTCTTTCAAGCAGTTCCTTGTCCTTCTTGAACTGAGGGTCCCAAAATTGGATGTGGTATTCCAGATGTGGTCTCGTCAAGGCAGAGTAGAGAGAGAGGAGAACCTCTCTGGACCTACTAACAACACCTCTTATAATACAGCACAGGATACCGTTGGTCTTCTTGGCCACAAGGCTGGCCTCATGGTCATCCTGCTGTCCACCAGGACCCCCAGGTCCCTTTCCGCTGTGCTGCTTTCCAACAGTCCCCAACCTATACTGGTACTTGATGATGTTCTTTCCCAGGTGCAAAACTGTACCATTGGCCTTGTTGTATTCCATTAAATTTCTCCCTGCATAACTCTTCAGCCTGTCGAGGTCACATTGAACGGCAGCACAGCCTTCCGGTGTGTCAGCCTCTCCTCCCAGCTTTGTGTCATCAGCAGATTTGCTGACAGTGCACTCTGTTCCCTCATCCAGATCATTGATGAATGTATTGAATACTACTGGTCTTGGTACCTAGCTTTGAGGGACTCCACGAGATACAGGACTCCAACTAGACTCTGTGCTGTTGACCAGAACTCTCTGACTTAATTCTTCAACCAGTTCACAATTTAACTCGCTACTGGATCATCCAGACCACACTTCCTCAGTTTATCTGCAAGGGTGCTGTGGGAGACTGTCAGATGCTTTACTGAAATAAGATAAACCGCATCCCCTGCTCTGCCATCATCTATTCACCTGTTTATGTCCTCATATCAGGTTGCTCAAACATGAGCTTCCCTTGGTAAAACCATGTTGACTGCTCGTAATGACCCTCTTATCCTTGATATGTCTAGAGACAGCACCAAGGATAAGTTGTTCCATCACCTTTTCAGGAGCCAGCTCTGCTACCTTCTACTGGTTAAAAGCAAATGATCTGGGCTGTGCAAATAATTGGTGAATAAAGTAAAATGTGTGTTAGCTGTCTGGAAGCTGTACTTTGTGGAGCCTCACAAGTAATGAGCATCCGGTTGTTTCTAACAGAGAGAGTGATGTATATATATATTGTTTAACATTGTAATTCACTGACACCTGACTTAACCTGATCTTAAAAGTACAAGATAAAGAGCCAGGCATAGTGTATAATTTGGTAACTTTCTCTGGGCTGATATTTCAGACCATCAGGTATTCAGTGCTTGTACTAAGAAAAGGACCGAGTATTCTGAGGACTGCATCGTTCTAAAACATAGCATGTGACTGGCATCTACCCAGTTTAACTGCATCAGCTGCTAACAGTCATGTCATTATGACTCCCTGTTTTGCTTCTGTCCTTTTGCATTCCTGGCTGCACTCAAAAGTGTTGTTTTTTTTTTTGTCAGAAAACTCACCTTGCCAGGAAGAGGAGAAACAGAGAAGAGGAAGTAGGGAAGGCATTTTATGACATGGCCTTCAGCCCTTTCTTTTTGAATGGATTCTTCCTGCAGTTTTTGTCAGTTTGAGTTAGAAGTATGTTTTAATTCTGCCCTTGAGATGCAGTGCAAGTCCTGATGATAGCAAATATTCATCTCTGGCAAACATTTCACTGAAGTGAGGGACTGACAATTTATTAAAACTAATTACTGAAGTCACATCCAAATCTCTTTCCGTTCATTCAGTAGAATATGGAGTAGTTTAAGGTAAGTACCAATACAAAACCTCTTTTAGCATTATTGCTGTTTTCGCTAGGGCGACGCCATAATGAAACAAATGGACTTTTAAAGATGTGTGTTATAAAGAGTAGAGCAGTATCAGTGGGATAGCCTAAAAATAACTGTTTTATTGGTCGGCAAATCACAGTTCTGCCAAAGATTAGCAGTTGAGGTACAGTTTATTAAATTAATGATACCAACTAATTGTATCAGCTGCTCTCTTGAATTACTTCCTGATGTGATACAACAAGATTTAGTTGCTCAAGGCAATGTTCTTTGTTCATCTTGAATTTAGCATATCTGTACCGAAGACATTGCTGTAGGTCTACAGCTTGTTTATGTTTGAGCTAGGATCCCTGTAGCTGACTTAAGCAACACAGAGCGCAGAACAGAAGAACTGTTCAAGTATGTACCTAAATCCTCACTGGGGTATCATCATGCACACCAAATTATCTGCTGCCACTGCTAAACTGTGATTGACCCTCAGACTCTTAAGGTTTAAAACTATCATCTCAGGTATGTATGTATTATGATACAGTACATTTCACTCTACATTATGATGCAGGAATGACTGTCAAACATGAGAGAAACTGTATGCTTGGGAGGTTTTTTCAGTGGAGATCATGTGCTGGAAAGAAATATGTTTTATTGCTGCCAGTAGTTAAAAATCTGTCATCAGTTTGGAAGGGAGAGAAATACGCTTCTGAGAGAATACAGTTCTCCAGGTGATACCAAAAGAACCATTTAAAACCTTTTTAATAAAAGACACTTGCAGAAACCTGTGCAGATAATAGTAACAGTGATTATAAACTGGCATGAGAATTGTGTTTCTTACGTGGTGCCATAGTGCATTTATATATATATGGAGATTTGACATGATCTATTTGGTCATCTTTATTAACAACCTAGTATGCCAATGGAAAAATGAAACACTGAAAATGTGTAATGAAAGATAAAACAGTAGGTAACTTCTGATAAGTGTTGTACAGCTCATCCATCTTGGGCAAACCTGAGTTTATGAACTTTTCTTCAGCATCAGGAGCATAAATGTTCTGACTAATAATAACAGAAGTTGAGTTCAGTTGCTCCCTCCGTAGAAGATACATAATTCAAAATATAATTCAAAATTATCTGAACCAAGAGACCTGCTTCACATTGTGTTCATTTTCAAAACTACTTTTTGAAAAGCCACATCCTGAACCTGAACATTGTCATCTTCAGCCACTAATCTCCATTTCAAAAGTTCCTAGCTGAACAGCACAGGACCACCAATGTAATTATTGTATACATATTCCTATTGACACTCTGCAGGCTTTTTTTCAGCAAGTGGTTTTAAGCTAAGTGTATATTGTCAAGGTTGTTGCCTCTTTGGGTTACTGAGAGGTGTATAAGGGTTCTTTTCAAATAAGAACAAAAGCTCAATTTCCTTAGTCTCTTGTCCTTCTAAAAGGATTCCTATACTTACATATATTTTTTTTTAAGTGGATGTTCTTGCAGGAGATATAATTAACATGTCACTGAACTGTCCTTGGTGTGTCCCCTGAACTTAAAATGCGTTGCATGAGATAAACTTAGTGTGTCACGTGAATGATTGTGAGGCTGTATTGTGTGACATTTTAAATTGAGAAGGCTGGATATGCGTGGCTGATTTTTTTTTTTTCCTTTGGAAGAAGAAACAAAAATCAATTTACAAGTAGCAAATATTTTCCTTCATAGTGAGGACACCTCTGGCCTTAATTTGGGCATCTGGCCAGACAGCAGCTACTAGCTGAGATTTATAGCTGCACTTTAATTTCCTTGAGTAGCATGCACAGAGATTTTCCTACATAAGCACAGATTCTGTTCCTGTGGGGAACTATGGCTTAGTTAATTGGGCATGGCATTTGGAGGCAGGAGAGCTGGTCTTAGTTCTGGTTCTGAGACTAACTGTCACTTCAGGAAAGGCACTTTGTGTTTGAGTGTCTGGACTAGAGACAGTAATCAATGTGTTTTACCTATAAATGAGCAATTAAAAAGTATTAACATCAAATAACCGTGGCTAGTAATTTCACTGTAGATATATCATTTCCTGATTATAGCTAATTATTATCACAGTGTCAGACTCTGCCTCTTCTCGTTTTTACTTTCACTGGCTTTGTCATTTTCTAGCTGTATTTGGAGGTTCTGACTCAGCTTCTATTAAACTCAATTTTCAAGTAGATCTGTACAGTATAGCTCGTAACACTTTGAAAGCATTCTCGTCTTGGCTGTGATGTGGACAGCTAGGCAGATGCATTTTCTGCTAGAGCAGATCACAGTGTAGGATTAGGGCCATACTCTGTTTCCCACATGCAGCGCATTGGAAAACGATGCTACCTCAAACAATGGAACAGTTGTGGTACGGAAGAGGCTCTGTAGGGGTTTTATTGTCTGCTTAACTGCCGAGATTAATGTGTTCAAATACTGCTAGTCTTTTTATGGCTAGATGCAAAAAGAAGCATCATTAGAATGGAAAGAAATATTCAATAGGAATTTTACTTAGAAGAAAGAATTTAATTAGTTAACAATTTTGATGCCAGAATAAAGGACAAAGTGTAAACTGAAGATAGGAGAAAAATTCCATCCCCCCTGTGGCTTATGTTTTTAAGAAGATTCTGTTTGTTTAAATCCTATTTAATTTTCCTCTGTGTGTTCTGAACAAGATTTTGCTATAGGTCAAAGCCAATGAATAGTGCTTACAGCTTGAGAAACAAGAAAATCAAAGACATAGTCATTTATTAGACCCTTTTGGTGCCATTTCTCATTTGGTTGTTTGCTCTGCTTGCATTCACCATTGTTGTGAGCTTAGTCTTTGTTTTGGGAAGGACTCATTTGCTTCCTCAGGGTTTCTTTGTGCGCTTTTAATACAGTGGATTTGTTTCCAGTGAAAAAAAAATTCTGTTGACCACACTATGTACACTGCCTTTTTGAAGAAACTGGGATGTTAACAGGTACTGGTTGTGTTCGCTTTATCCCTTCCTTTCCTGTAAACCAAGAGCATCTCAAAATGCCATCTTTGCAAAGCTATTCCAGATCTGAAGTGACAATATTTGGCTTAACTGACAATGTTTCACCACTTGTTGTGTATCACTCACCTTCTGGATACTGCTATAAGAATCCAATAAAAAGCAGTTTTGCAAGATGGTTCTCAGCATCTCTGCTAGTGTTTGCCTAGAGACAATCCAAACTGGCTGATTTAATGCTCCTGCCTTGATGTTATTCCAAAATACATTTTTTACTAATGAGGGCTGATGAAACATTTTCCTCAGAACTATTTGTAACAAGTTTGATTTTCTGATACCAATTTATGTTTGAAAGCTGCTCACCTTTCACATAAGATAAATTATTTTCCATGGGTAAACAAGACTAGTTACTAGTCGTCCAGATTTGCTTTTCAAAGTATTTTTTCATTGAGTTGGGATACTTTTTTTTTTTTCATTTCATTGGGAGTAATAAAAGAAAATTATTTCCATTGACATTCAATACTAATGAAGCCTTTTAAGCATAATGGATCCAATTTTATGTCAGTGGTTTACATCAGAGGAGAACTGGGCTATCAGTTATCTTTTTGCCAAGATAAAAACTGTGCTTTAAGAGCCCTGATGAATGTGGGACATAACCAATAGCATTGGAATAGTAACAGGAAAATTTCAGGGAAGAAAGAAAAATGTTTTTATGATGATCTCAGGGGAAAACTTGAGAAATATTTGTAACAACTGTCAGTAGAAACTCTTTTGCTCATTCAGTTTGTTGTTGCTACATTTACAAATTTTTAAGTTATATGATGAAATCTGATAAACTCCCATTAACTCAATGAGAGTTTCACACAGGGCTTATTGGGGAGAATGAGAGAAGAGAGCAAACAGGACTGGTATGGGAGAGCTGTCACCTAAGTTGCATTTTTTTTCCCAACCGTCTGAGAACCGAAGCTACAAAGAAGTGATCCTATGCCAAAATTAATATAGCTGTTACAAAGGCTAGCTCCCTTGGTCGCAAAATGTTCTTTGCAGAGATTTAGCATGTCCTTCTGTGATTCAAATCTGCCTTGAACTGTGCACCGCAACATGTTTATGTATATAATACTTATTGTTGATTTAAAATCTAACTTGCCAGGAACTGCAATCCAGTATTTTCATTGTAATTATTTTTATATTTTTATATTTTTCTAAACTTGTATGCCTCATTGAAAATTAAGTGAAACTGGAATAAATGGCTTTGTCAACTCCACAATCCTTAAGTAAGTTTAATGCTCACTACTACCATTGGTATTCAATATCACTAGATATTTTACCTTGAATAATCACTGATGGACATTGATTTTGTCTTTGCTCTTCACAGCACAGCAAAATTAATGTGAAAGTCAGAGTTAAATGAGTCCCAGTGGTGTCCTGCACTCTGCTGAGAGTACATTTCAGGTACTGAAGAACTGGCAACCAGCTCAAACCTACAGTATCTTGTATTGCAACAATTAATGGATATGAATAGTCCTCACAAGGGGGACTGGGGTTACCTTTGTATCAACTTTAGAGGTTAGACTCCTGAAGCAGACAATAAGGTTAATGTGTGGTACTTTCAGAACTGATTCTCTTATTTAAATTAAATTAAAAACTTTTATTCTTTTATATTCCTTTCTGAAAACTATTCTGAGTCACTTGTAAAGTGTTAACAATGGTAATTTAAATTATTATAAAGTTCAGGATAAGAAAAAATATTATGTACTAAATAGCCTGTTTTTCTAATATTAGCAAAGGGGTTGGCAAAGCAATACTTGCTCCTCTATTTTTTCTTCTAAGTCTAGAATGTGTTTTCAGACTTCATTTAGGTCATAATCACACCATCCAGCACAAAATCCATGGTGGCTTGGAGGCCAGGGTTAGGCATGTGGATACAGCAGCCATATGCATTATGGAAAATAAACATGTAACTGAGGACAGCATCTGGTTACAGCAGCTTTGAAGTCAAAGTTGTGGTATATTCCACACTATGGGACATTTGCTTCTGTGCTCTAGTGGTGGATGGATTGACCTTACGTCAACTGCAGGTTTCCCAAGAGCAGACCAAAATGCCTCAGGAGCCAGAGAGCAGCAATGCTTGGCGCATTCTTTACAGCCACTTTGGAAAGAGCCAGTGTTGTCAGATGCTGGCTCATATTAAGGAATAGGTACAGAGAGGGACATGTGTGCAAAGCAGCCATTCTGCCTCATCGCTACATAGATACTCTAGGGAGTGGTGAAAAGAGTAGACAAGCAGCTTAGGACTGATTCTCAGTATTGCCAGCTACAACAGGTCAAAAATTATAAATTGGCTCCCCAAAGACTCTGAAATTTAGAAAGAAGAAAGGCAGAATGTTTTTAGATTTTCAGACTCCTCTCTATTTTGTCAGCGTATCAAAATAATGACATAGTTTCAACCCAAACAGTTTTCTTTTAGGGTACACAAAAATGCCTATGAAAATGCAAATGCAAAGCCAGGATTTGACTTCACAGTCCACACAACAAAACCTACACTAGGAAGAGAAGTTACTTGGATCTAGGAAGAAGACAATGGAAATGAAAAAAAGAAAAGTAAGGAAGAAAGATTACAGGGTTTGGTACTGCAGCTCTTGCAGTAGGTAGTCTCTGATTCTGCTTTTCCTGGCTTTGTGGTGCTCAGGGATTTTCTTTGCTACTATCAAAGAATCAGCCCTTATACAAAAGCAGCGGCTCAGGATGGAGCAAGGATTCTTGCAAGGACTTCTATCCAGCACAGGAGGCAGCCTTAGTTCTGAGAGGGAAACCTCTTTTGCAAAAAAAAAACTCAATTCAGTGAAAGAATCCAGGTTCAGACACATTTTTGTAGCCTTGATTAAAAAGTTTATTGAAACCTTGCTCCTAAGAGATTAGTGCATTTCAGTGTGAGATCAAGACATGCTATTGCAGAAAACATCCTGCCTGCAAGAAGCACAATGAGCATTAAAAAAGAATACATGGGATATAAAGTCTGGTTTCGAACTTCAGTTGTTCTTGACAACCTCCTACTTTGGCAGAAACTAATGTGAGGCAATAGGATATTTTTGTCACCGATTTCTGCCTGCACAGACTGGGCAGAACTCAGCATAGCACCATACCCAGCTTTCAAAGTCAAGTTCTACTGAATCTCTTTCCCTTTTTTAACTTTTTTTTTTTTTTTGAGTTTTCCAACTTCTATATGAGTAAATGATTGGAAAGTTAGTGATACGTGCAAAGAACATTTTTCAATTAGCAATGCCCATTATCTGAATGAGTATGAAGGACTGATATTCTTCCCCCTGAATTAGCAGGTACACATATGGAATTTGGGCTATAAATCATTACCTAATAATTCACTAGAAAGTAAATATGACATAAAAGATAATTAGAGATTTGTACCACTTGCCTTCACCTTAATTATGAATGAAAGATATTTGGCATTGTCTGCAGGACTTAAATTTTGTTATATTGAGATGGGTCTGGAAAAGGAAGATACAGCACAGTCATTTTATGGAAGAATATAGCTTCTGGCAGAATGGGTCTTGTACATCATTGCAGGAGAGGTATCCAACAGTTATGATCTTACAATCTAAATGCAGTGTGCTGGAACGAGAATGGTGAACAGGTTTGTTTTGCTGTTTCAGTAATGACCTGTTGCCTGGCTCACAGAAACACATATGCCAGCCAATTTCATTGGAACAAAATTAATATTATGTCTCCATGCTATAACAATAGTTAACTTTGGCAGAGAAGAAACAGTTGGATATACTTCCCTGTTCTAGGATTTGCTGGAGGTAGCTGGAGAAGTAGTATATGCTAATAATTTAAACTCACAATGGATTGAATACTCTGTTGTAACATAAACAACCACAGTGTGAAACAGCTTTTTTTCCTTGCGTAGGGTTTGTTAACTTTAAAACAAGCGAGAGACTTTCAGTCCTGCTCTGTTCCCTTTGCTGCTATTAAGCAGCCAGGTAAGAATTCCCCTGGCGTAGCCAAGGCTGTATATAAAGGCATTAGAGTTGCCTCTGTAGTACGTATTTTCTGTTGGTGATCACATCCTCTCCCAGCTTTGGAGATACCGGGACACCTGTTAACAAGCCCAACAAGCACGTTGTACCTCAGCATGCACTGATGATGGAATGACTTCACTGATGACTTACTTCCTGAAGAAATTAGAGCAACCTTCAAACTGCCTTCTTTTGCCAAACTCAAAGGAACCTTACCCGTTCCAAGGAATTGAAAAGGAATAGAGGTGCTGAGAAGCTGGCTAGGGTGTAGCAAGTTCTCCAGGTGTGCTGGTCTAGTTTATATAAGCTAATGTCAGTGTGCACTTTCCATCTAGGATGTGTTATTTGGGATGAACAGAAAAAAAAAAGTTAGATTAATCTGCAGTCATCTCTGCACTTCCTGTAAATAGTAGCTGGGAGGTACAGGAAGAAGAATACTCTTTCTGCTGTAGGTCTGTGTTCAGTAATACATTGCCTGCTTTCCTTTAGTTTGGGAGACTTGGTACCCGGAGGGCTGTTCGTTTAGCTCTGCATGCTTATGGCCAAGCTCCTCCAGTCGCACAGTTCCTGACAAACATAACTTTAAAAAAGTAGCAATCTTTTCAGATACTGCCTACTTCAGTTTACTGAAGGAAGCCTAATGAGTGGAGAGACATTGGCAGATGGGAAGATTTGGAACTTTATACTATCTTTCACTCTTGCTGCATCAGAAATATCCCACTGAACTCTGATTTATTTGCAGTTTTCCTAAGAACTTTGGATTAGACTCAAACAGACTGAATTAGAAGCGTGTCAGCCTGGAACAAAGACAAGCCAGGCCATCATCTGAGAAGATTAAGAAGAGCCTTTTTGCTGGCTGAAGATGAAGAATTTTCTTCTGATGATTTTGACACTACAAAGGCAGCATGATGCCCAGCATGAACCAGTACCAATTACTGCTTTACCTGCAACATCCAGAATGGATGAGTGGTGATATTATGCACAGGTTCTTTAAAGTACATTATTTCTGTCAGGATTTGATTCATTTAGTTTTTCCTGATATTTTTCATTTTGCTTAATTATTACTCAGACCCTATGTCTAATCTCCATTGAGATGGCACAGTCAGAGCTGGATAAGAAAAAAAGAAACCCAACAGAAAACATGAGTGGCCTGTCAAAGACATGTTGGCAGTTGCTTTCAGAGTATCCCTTGATGGTTCTATGGAGATGTCAAGTAAGAGAAGTGGCAGGATAGACCCATGGCAGTTCTGCTTGTCAGGGCAGCTAGTGTGTTTAGGAGTGATAGAAATGATAAACAGGCTGCTTATCACACTACTGGATATCATAAGGGAGGCAGTGAACAGTCTGTAGGTTTTGCCGTTAATTGAGAAAGTAGCTTCCTATACTCATTAATACATCTACAACCCAAAACACAAGTAAATGTTTTATTCTTGTGGGATAATAAGTTATAAGCACTACTTTCATTGTAAGAGGTGGAAATACTTTAAAAAATGGAGAAGCAATTGTCTGCGAAGGCAAACAATAACCGTACAGGCAAGTCTAAAGTACCAGCTCAGTTTTCATTGCTGCTACAAGCATAATACAAATGCATTTTTGAATCTGTGAACTTGCAAGTGTATGTTATAGCAGCTGGGTAGTAGGAATAGCAGAATGCCACAGGAAACTAATCTCTGATGGGCTCCCAATATCTATTGAATGTAATAGGTCTTAATTTATGCAAGGTGCTTAAGTGTTTATACTAATTGTAAAGCATGGTAGTAGTCTCACCGATTTCAGCTGGTGATTACCATTAAGCAGTTCCTTAAGTATCTTGCAAAATAAAGGTTTCAAAGAGTTCTGTTGAGTTAAAAAAGCTCAGTTATGATCTCAGACTTCAATGTTCTTTCCCACTTCCAACTAGATTTATAATAATTTTGAAGCTTTTTTCCCCTCATTGCAAGTGAAATATCAAAGTGATAAAAATCATATCTTTTTGAAAGAGATCTAGGAATACACAGGCTTTTTGAAATGTGGATTGAATGTATGATCTTGCTTCTTCCATTTGCTACCCTTAGGTCCCACAAGATACTGCTGGTTCGTACCAATTCTTAAGAAACTGCTCTTGGGTTTTCCGCGTGTTACTTGGTTTTCACTGAGGCACAGAAAGATTTCAGGTCTTTGTCGTTTTTCCTTCTGAGATGAAATGAATGTGATGCTTGCAGTGGCTGTTTTGTTTTAATGTCTTTGTAGTTCTGACATTTTAGCAATGATCGTCACAAAATATAGGCTGAAAGGCCTGTGGCGTTTGCTCATCTGCAGTTAGCATGTATTTAGTGCATTTGTGTGTGCATGTGAGTGCATCTACACTTGTCAGTACGAAAGTCCAAAAGTTAGTGTGAAGGTGTATATGGATTTGAGGGGTCAGACTGAAAACCTCGCCAGCTAAATCAAGCGCTTAATTGCTGTCTCTTAACTCTTGTCTTTTTGTGACTTTTTGTCATAAAGACTTAAGGAAACAACAGAACTCCTGAAAGTCACCCACATATGATTTGTCCTCCTTTAATTTGTCTCATGGGAAAAACTTACCAGGTGGTTCTAACCGAGACAGCAGCTTTTAGGAAGTAACATCTCGGTTTCTGTGAAGCAGTTGATCCACATACATCTTGGCTGCATGAACGTACGCTGGCCATGTGTCTGCTCTGGAACAGCCTTTTTCATGGCTTCAGCAAGGTAAGATAACTCCAGACAGCATCAGCTCTTCCAGCTAAGTCCTCACATCACTGGTGTCAATTTTGCCTGTGGGGTGGTGTGGAATTTAAGTGCATCCTGCACATACATCTAGATCTGGATACGAGTCTCAGGATCTACTTTAATTACAGCAATGAATGCTCCAGGAGTATTTCAGTGTATAAGTTTTCCCTTGGAGGAGGTCATGTGCTTACTAGTAGACAGATGTGACACCTGTGCCTCAGAGTAATGGACCAGATTGAAATTCCCTCACTGGTGCTGATGAGCAGTTATTTGTGAGAGTAATTCTGTTGTCTGAGGGTCCTGATTGTACCAACATAACATCTCTAAGTCTGGCAGCCACTACCTGAGGGCTTCCTCAGCGGCTTCACAGATCCATGTCCTTTCTGCATTCTTACCCTGCCCCATACTTCCTCAGTACACCTACTTATCTTCATTAACGTTACTTGCACATACATGATCCTGGGCTGACTTACCATCATGGACCTTTTCAGTGTCCCTGCTTCTCTAGGAAAAGTGTAATAGTAGTCTCAGCAACAGGCACACTAGCCTTACAACTTTCACTTTTCTTCACTTTCGCTGTCTTGAATTTATCCTATTTATCTCCTCTTACATGGACATATTTCCTCTTTACCTGTACTGTCAGTTTGATTCCCAGTATATCACTGTATCAAATAACAGAGGTAGAAAAATCATCCCTAAGATCAACATGGTGTTCTGGAAGGAGCTAGATGTGGTAGCGTTGGCGGGGGGGGGGTTGGACTAGATGATCTCCAGAGGTCCCCTCCAACCCCTACCCATTCTGTGATTCTGTAGTACTGTTCAGCATTCTCAGTAAATATATTTTTCCTGGTTTTCCTTTCTTTTATTTTGCTTTGCTGCTTTTTTTTTCTTCTCTGTTTTTTGCTTCTTGTCCTCCATCCTTTGATACTATATTTCACATCATATGATCCTCCTAGTATCTGACATAAAATAATAAAGTGGGACATTAGTCAGCATGGCAGAAAGCCTTCGATTTCTCTTTCAGTAAGCTAATCCCCTGTGTTCCTGACAGTGGCCTGCAGAAGCAGCTGGAGTATATGTTCTTAACAGGCAGAGCATATGCTCATCTGTGTCACAAGCAGCCTTCCTTTTATATTTCCTCTAGCATTGTGCTGTGCGTTCGCAACAAGTAGTAGTAGGAGGATGAGAAAACCCATTCTATATGAAGTGCTGAAACACAAAAGAAGTAACTATCAGATTTGCCATCAGTAAGAAAGGGCTGCCAAAAAGACTAGGACAGAAAATGATCTCCTGAATGATTTTTCCATTTCTGCTTTGCTGAAAAGGATGCACAGTTACTGCTTAGTCTTAGCTTATGATCTCTTGCCAGTACCAGCTGATTTTCTGAAATGGAGGATAAGAGATGCTGACAGCTGTGCCCTGTACGGATACTGCCAAACTGCAGCACAGTCTTGTCAGGGTGCCACGTGGCTTTAGGCCAAACAAGATATTGATGACACATATAATGAGATACTAAAAGAAATAGCATGTATCGTAGATTCTGAGGAGAGCTGGCAGAGCATAGGGATGGCCTTATGTTTCTAAACACAGTATAGTGTAGTAGTAGAAGCCTAGATCTTTATTATGACTACATTTCTGAACCTTAAAGGGAAAAAAGCATAAAATGTAGTACCCCAGGTAAAATGAGTTACACCAGAGTGATCATAGAGTCATAGAATCACTTAGGTTGGAAAAGGCCATTAAGATCATCAAGTCCAGCTATTAATGCAGCACTGCCAAGTCCACTAAATCATGTCCTTAAGCACCACATCTACATGCCTTTTAAATATCTCCAGGGAGGAAGCACCACCACTTTCCTGGGCAGCGTGTTCCAGTGCTTGGCAAACAGTCAAGCTATTATCCAATCTAAACCTCCCGTGACGCAACTTGAGGCTATTTCCTCTTGTCTTATTGCTTGTTACTGGGGAGAAGAGACCGACCCCCACCTGGCTCCAACCTCCTTTCAGGTAGTTTTAGAGAGCAAGAAGGTCTCCCCTGAGCCTCCTTTTCTCCAGGCTAAACAACCCCAGTTCCCTCAGCTGCTCTTCGTAGTCTTGTTCTCTAGATCCTTCACCACCTTTGCTGCCCTTCTTTCGACACGTTCCAGCACCTCAGTGTCCTTGTAGAGAGTGGCCTGAAATGACACAGTGTTTGAGATGCAGCCTCAGCAGTGCTGAGTACATGCTGCAGTGGCACCTGACTGTAGTTTGCGAGTAGGGAAAACTGGCAGTGGGAAAGAAAAGTGTGGAGAGAACCAAATGAAAGGTACCAGAGCAGTGACAAAGCAGCAGAAGTGTAGACTCAGACTCAGAGGTTAAAGGAAAGAAGAGGAGAAACAGAAGTTGCTGCATGACAATAGATCCAGCAATCTAACTTAAAACAACCAGTGCAGAAAGCAAGAATGGAACAGAGTGAGTTGGGTCAATTGGGAAGAATCAAAGTCTTGCAAATTCTGACATGTCCTGGAAGATGTTATTCTTTATCTAAGTTAGATAAAGAACGTATTGAACTCCTGACAGGTGGTCAGAAGGGGAATCTGAGAAAGGGTTTGGGAAGTGAAAATACACTGGAAGTGTAACATTGTTCTTTAAAAAGAAGAACCAAAAAAAAAAAAAAAAAAAGCTCAATTTTCTCTGTTTTTATTCAATCTATATTGGGTCAACAGCATTTGCAATTAGCCTAATTTGGAATCCTGTACTGGGCCAGAAGTAAACAAGGGTCTTTTTAGCTGCTGCTGCCTTTGCCTTATAATAGTCAGAGCCTCTTTGTCTCAACCTGAAATGCCTTCTGGTGGCTTATGTCGGTATGGCAGGATTCTGAGACAACATGCTTAATTTAATACCTTTGCTCTTTAAGTCTTTACTGTTAGGACAATCCAACAGTATGCTTCCCTGGAGTGTTTTAATTCCTTACTGTCTCCTTAAAGTCTGAATTTCTGCCTAGTTCCAGAAATTTATATCTGAAACTTTACCATCTCCTGAGAGATCTACAAGTATTGTACGTGTACTACCAGTGTTGTAACCCCTGTGGTATAAGAGACTGAACTGGCTGTACTACAGCTCCTTCTAACAGAGAAAAAAAAAAAAGAAACCCTGGCTATATCCTCATTGGCAGTGGACCAGAAGCCTTGGCAGTGCTACTCAATCCAATGGGAAATTCTCATGAAGAGAGCACTCACCCATTATCACTGAGTGTGTTTGAACTGGAAAAAAGGCTTGTAAATGCCATGGATTTCTTCTGCTTTCAGTAGTCTGTCAGATTATGCTTCTCTTATCCACCTTGCATATATGCCAGAAGATCCCAAAATAATCCAGTCTAGTTTTTCCTGTAATGCTTGTTGTTATGACCTCACAGATTCAAAAAATCAGTTCTATATCTGGCAGGAGGAAACAGGTCCAGAAAGCATGCTAGAGGTTGTTCTATACAGAACCCAGGCATGAACAGAGGGAGAATTTTACTCCCATGTAGTTTATTGCAAAAGCAGACATTTCAGTCTAGGGATCTACAGATACCATGAGCTCCTTTCTTTAAAATGCTGCGTTGTTGGCTGTGGCTCAATTCAGATTATACCTTTTGTTTATGGCTAAGCATTCCCATCACAAGTGCCGTGTTCTGAGTCCTCTGACTTGGGCTAGGTTTCTTTGATGAGCTTTGACTCAGCTACTGGAAAGATGCTGTAACTGTAATGCATGTAAGCAAACACCTCTTCCCTTTCTGCTTAGTTTACTTTTCATCCCAAATAGGATCCATGTGATTTTGTCATCTTGTTTCTTGAAAATCTATGAAAAACATAGTATCATCATCCATAAATGGGGAAGTCTACATCAACAAATGTATCACCTCTACATTTATACTGTGCTCAGGTTACAGCCTTTTTGCTTCAGTGGGTTGCTATTGAGGTGGCAGTTCAGAGCTGACAACAGGCATGAAATTTAAGACTCAACAAAGAACTACTATAAGGCTCATGGCTCCTATTCTGCATAGAAAAAAGATGTCTGAACACGACCGATTAGTCCAGTTTGTTGGAACGGTGATCCCCATCCCTTCTCTAAAACATCTTCTTTGGTTTAGAGTTCCTATTTACCTTTCTTCAGAGTGGCCATGAATTTCCCCCCTTGCGCACACAAACACCTACATACTTTTTAATCTAGAAATGAGCAGAAATAATTTACATGTCTTATGAATTATACATATTACCTCTTTTATCCCTTTTGTAGCTTATGCATTTGAAATTATGTATAAGAGGTTATGGAAGGTACAGAAAGCTGTTTGTGCTACTTCACATGGTACAACGGCGTCACAATCGCCTCATGTTGTTTACAAGAAGCTGTATGTCCTTCCAGTGAATTTCTTGATAGCGATCTGTGTGTGCAGTCGGAGTCAGTGCTCTTACTGCAGCTTAGTGTGGTTAAGCAGTTACTGCATCCAGCTCTTCACTGCTGCTCTCCCTTTTCCTCCACCGGTTGCTCAACAGCAAGATTTTTTTAACCTGTTTTCTGCACAAGTGGATTAGGGAAACTGTTGATGTATTTAAATCATCCAGTATGAGGGGTGTCATTTTCAACGAGAGAGAATGTAGATGGTAGATGGTGATTAGTAGCAGGAGATGATGACTGGGGTAAGCTCTAGCTGAAACAGACATGCCAGGCCACTGCTGGCACCACCAGAGCAGTTCAGTTTTCTGTGGCAAACCTCTTCTGTTGTGTTTTTAATCTCTCTTTTGTATAAAGCCATGAAAGGAACATAAAAGTAGCTTCCCAATAAGTCTAAGGTGGGCTCTGAGCAACACATAGACTCACAGAATCAGAAAAATACACATTGGAAGAGATCTCTGGAGGTTGTTTCCAACCTCCTGCTTGGTGGGCAGGGTTACTGCTAATATGGGTCAGGACAGCTGCAGGTTTTTCTGCCCAAGACACGAATGTCTCCATAGATATGCTTCTTCTTTATCTCTAGATAAATTGTTCCAGTGCTGAAATACCCTCAAAGTGAAGAAATTGCACCTAATCTCCAGCTGGAGCCTCCCAAGCTACAGTTTGTGGCTCTTGCCCCTTGTTTTACCATCTGGCACTACAGAGGTTTGGCTGCATTGTCATTGTAATTGTTCTAGGCTGCTATTGGATTGCCTTTTAGCCTTCTCTTCACCAAACTAAGCAGCTGCCTGACTCTCTCCTTATATAGGTCATATGTCAGGTGTGATTTTAGTAATTCTCCCTGTGTTTCTCCCCAGTTGCTCAACATCCTTCTTGAACTGGGCAGCCATCCAAAATCTGGCCTTCCACAACTGGACACAGCGGTCCAGGTGTGGCCTTACTAGTGCCAAGTAGAAGGAAATAATGACTTCCCTCATTCTGCTGGCCATGCTCCTGTTTATTCAGCCTTGTGTGCAGTTTGTCTTATCTGCAATGAGAGCACACTGCTGGTTTGCATTCAGTCTGGCACCGTGACCCTGGTCCTTTTAGCAGGGCTCTTCCTCAGTCAGTTGGTTCCCAGCCTCTAATTCTGCACCTGGAGAATTTTGCACTTCTTGAACTTCATGAGGTTTCTGTTGGCTTCATTGTCAGCTTTCTTAAGGTCACTCTGATCTGGAAGTCTGATACATTGCATGCCACCCAACTCTTCTGATTTAGCATCCTCTACAACTGATCATTATCCTTGAGCCCAGCAGTCCAAGCAGTTTTCAGTCAATCTAAAGTTGATTAGTCCAGTTCATACCAAAATACATTAAAATACAAAAAATAGCAAATAAATTCTTTGGAATAACAGAATTTGGCAGCACTGTCCAATATTAAGTTTTCAGTGAATTCCAGCTTTTACATCTACCTTCCTTCCATCTAAGCTAGTGCTTAATAATTAGTATGTCTGTGACTCCTCCTATTGTTAATGGTACTTATGCTTAAACAATAAAGATGAATGAGCTTCATTTCCTATTGCTCTGAAAAATACAAATTCTAACTTTACTTTTCTGTTTGGAATTTCTCCTTTCCATGAAAACCTGCCCTTAAGGCAGGAAAGTGGTTTTCACTTTGTCACAGTGATCTGGCTAATGAAGAACTTCCCAAAGAAAAGGGTCCCCTCAGGGGAACAACTTTTGATGGGATTGACAGACTTTATAATACAGACAGCAAAGAGAAAGTTTAAATCAGACCAGATTTCAAGAGCATTTAATCAACTTCTATAATGACAAGATCCAGTTCTGGAGTGGAGACACCCAAGTCCAGTTTTATGAGATTCAGTGTGTGTCCAGCTGAAGCAAAACAGCTTGTGGTAGTAAAACCTTTATCCACAGCAGTACTAAATCTTGCCTTTAGAATAATCACTTTAATTCCTGTTGTGTAGTGGTAGGAGAGTGCTGACAAACTGGAGAGGTTGTGAGGATGAGTAACAGAGGCTGTAAAGGGATTAGCAAGGGAAGATTATGAGTACTAGATGTGCATTGCTTGGTCAAAGAATGACTAAGAGGGATATACTAATTATCTTCCAGTATTGCGTAGCTGTAAACTTCAAAAAAGGAAAGCAATTGTTTAGCACTGTCACAAGGTATATAACTAGGATTAATGAGGTGAGATTTAACAAAGGAAAATGTACGCACAGTATCTTCCAAATAAGAGATTAGTCAAAGGAATGGTTTGCCAAGGAGTTAAAACAGTGGAATCTTACCTCTAGCATTAGAAGAGGGCAAGGTTAGAGGCAACACAATGAATTACTGTTCCCAAACCAGAAACTTTTCCCCTAAACTCAAGAATCCTGTATGCAATCTATGTCTTAGAATTTAGGGAGGCATGTGAAAGCTTCATTTATTTAAAAAAATTTCAGTTTCTTTTGTTGATAGGAGGCTATGATAATGAAGTGCTTAATCCTAAAGACTGTTTCTATCACTAAAGCATGTAAAGTATGTAAGAAATTTACATATGATAAATATATTGATTTTGTCCCCAGTCTTAGTAAAATGCCATTGAGACAGTTGAAATTTGTATTTGGCCTATTGTGTGTGTAAGATATAAGATTACAAAGAAAATAAAAGAAAAAGGAGAAAATAAATTGACGTGTACAATGTTACATGTTCAACTATTTCACACTATTCCAGTCTCATGTAACTGATATTTCTGGAATGAGTGGAGCATCTAACAGAGTATAGCCATAAATCTCTGTAAAAAGCAAGTTTGGAAGGATGTGATATAGTAAGCTTTGTTCCTTAGGAAGTAAAAAAGTGAATTGCACTACTCAAGTCTGGACATAATGACAACATGAGCCAGAATCTTGGCATCTGCATGTGAGAGCACACATTTTAAGCTGGTCACATCCCTAAAGTGGTAATAAGATAGCTTGATAATGTGTCAGATGTCAGCCTCAAAGCTCGGTTCCTCATTGAGCAGTACATCCAGGTGTTTGACCAGCAGACAAGTGCCACCAATTGAGATGGCAATGTGAGAAGCATTTCTGAGCGGGTGGTGAGAGCTAAGCAGAAGGACATCAGACTTAGCAAAATTAAATCTATGAAAGTTAAAGGACATCCCTAACTGAAGCTCCTACAGTCATTTACTTTCTTAGAAAATGCTAATGTGAAAGCTGCTGGCACGGGCAACTGCACTACTTATCCTTCTCCTCGTAATGACTGTTCAGAGCAACATGCTTCACGCTGTGACAAAGCAACAGATATTCATATAGGTCCCAAAGCAGAGTGTTGAGGCCACTAGCGTACATATGGCAAGAAACAATGTAATACTTGTGTTTATCGGGGTAATTGATGTGAAACTCGCTCTACTTCCTCAAGCTGTAATTGTCCCCTGTGCAGTGATAACTGTGTCTTACGTGTCTACTATAGCAAAAACATGTATTCTGAAGGAGTCCTCAAGACTCTCTGTGTGAATGAGGAATAAGTACTTTAAAATTATGTAAGTAAAAGCTGTAGTATATCATGAAAACGGCTGGAGTAAGGTTGAAAGGACCATTGAAAGAAAAGTGGAGTAATGACTTTCAAATGTTTGATTTCATAGCCTCAGCTTCTCTTAAATCTGTTTTGGTTATATGCTATATGAGTATGTATGTAATGTAGTAAAATATTTGTTATAATGCACTGATGGTATGTAAGTCAGTGATGCAGTTTTACAACAGTGGTAAGTTTTTCTTATGGATATTGGGCATTTATGCATACATACATCACTTTTGATGTACAAACACAAAGCATCTCTGATTTTAAGAGGGGTAATGAAAAAACCACAACCTGTCTAGTTGAGACTACAGAGAGGAGTATGAAATAATTTACCAGGATGCTGGAAAGTAACCTGCTGCTTGCAAAAATGTTAAACTTACATTTAATACATTGGAGCTGTTGGGACTTTAGTTTTACCAGAAATATTACCTTGCCAGTAGGTCAGTACTTATTAATAGTCATTATTGTCAGTGGTTGTTAATAGAAGTGCTAAGCCTGTCAGAGAGAAATTTCCCCATCTTGAACGGTGGTCTCACTTCTTAAGTGGATGTCTTGCCTTCTTAGATGGAGAGGGAAATTAGAGAGGTAGCACTAATCATTCATTCAAGTTGACCTCAAGTGAAATGGCTGAAACAAGAGGAAATGGGGGTATAAGTACGATGTTTAAATGTGACCGGACCGTGCTATGGCTAGAGAAGGTGAGCTCTTGTACTGCTTACCTAGGGCAGTTTTCCTGGTTTGTAGCCGTTTGCTTCCTGTTCAACAGAGAAGGAATAGACTGTGGCTAGTCAAAGTAGCTGTCTGCGGGCCCGGCGAGCACAAGTACTATCCTAGAAGAGACCTAAGGATTAATTTATTGGCTGAGTAGTGGTTAGGAACTCCATTTTTAGATGCAGACATATAAATAGGTCGCACGCTTCCTTCATTGTGAAGACAGTGTTTCACTTGTGATTTCACATGGTCTCGTTGCCCTGTAAAATACTTAAGTGAAAAGGATCCTTACACAGTTGGAATTACAGTGTGATCTGTCAGAATCCAGACACGTTGCATGGCCAGTAACGTGTTAAAATGGAATTGGCTGGATGAAACATTTTCATATAGCTAAAGTAAAACAATAAGCTGCTTATGGTCAGAGCAGCTGAACAATTCACCTGAATAAGAGCAAAATCTCATTAGATGGAGATAGCTATGAACAGAGAGAGCCCAGACCATGTCCCCTGAGCTTAGAGGGCTGAAATGCCAGGTTTGATCTGTCGGCTCACTCTTGCTTTGTACTGAGATATCTGACTTCAGATGGAGTAGTAGGCTGCAAATGGCTGCAAAAAGTAGTGTGGTTATGCTGACGCCAACTTCTGCCTAGGCTAATATTTGCTGCTGAGAAGGAGGAAAAGCACTATACCGTGCCACATAAATATACCCTAGGAAAGCAGAGAAATCTGATTTTCCTCTAAGATAAAGCAAAACTCCTTCTCTCCTTAGATGATCTGCAGATTATCTCCTCTAAATTTGGCCCTGAACAGCATCGTTTATTGTATTCATTTTCAACAGAAACTTATGAAAAAAAAAAAAAAGAACTTTTGGCTTTTATTTGCTTGAGAGATGCCATATCAAAATCTAAAACTGTAGATGTTTGTTTAATGTCTAATGGTTAATTTGTATCCACACTGCTTTGGTGTTTTGCAATATGCTGTGGGCCAGCTAGAAACTGTGGAATTAGCTGCTTTTCAAACATCATAATCATGTGTATCTTAGGAAATACTTTGGGACCTTCTGAAAGAAAAAGCTGTGTATAAAGTGAAAATCGATACGTGAAACATCAAAATGAATTCTATTATTATAACTAAGCCCTAAACCCTGACAAATAAGGGCTTATAACTGAACTAGTGACAGTTCTTCACTATTGCAACAGGTGATGAAATAGCAAAATGTTATATGAAATTTATCATAAAACATAAAACAAGTAGGAGTAAGAACTATTTTTAAAAATTTAGCACACTGCTAAATGGCTCAGTGTCTCCACAACACACCCATACACCCCCTGGCACTATCTTTCTAATAGGAGTCTCAGTAGAGAAAAGGAATATTTTCATCAGTAGCGTGCTTGAAGCACACATGGAAGATCACTCTAAGTAAATACGGTCCTATCTTTCGACTTTAAGTGCAATGAATAGAATAGATAAACATCAAATGAAAATAAGGGCCTCAGTTTTTTTTCAGTGTGGGAGCTGAAGCTGTAGAGCAGATTTTGGATGAGGTAAAAGGCTTGAGCTGTCAAAGATTTCTGGCTTCCCAGAATTCCTCTCCCATTTCCCAAGGTTAAACGCATTGCCTCAAGGCAGCTGCTTAGAATGATAAAAGGGGCACTACAGGACAGCCAGTGCTCTTTGTAATGTTAATAAACCTTGATTTTGATATTAGATGCAACCCTGGGAAAACCTGCCTGTTTTAGACTTAAAAATCTCACACTATTTAGCAGAAGTTCGTGTAAAGAAGTATTAGTTTGGGAATGGTGATGGGCTAGTTTGAGTGACATATGAAAGCAACAAATACACTCTTCTTCTCTGCCTTGTCAAATCTTACTGTTGTTTACCGAGAACAAAAGGAATTGCCCAAGTGCTAATTAAACTGAATGCTGTATTAAAATGCACTGTGAAGTTTCTGCTGTAAATTCAGCTTTTGAGGTTGACAACAGAGCTAGAACTCCCCGAAAAAATGAATGGGGTGCAGTTTGCCTGAGCTATCCTGTGAACTCTGACTGGAACCAAATCAAGGAGGATTTTCTTGTGCCAGTTCTCTGAGGAAACTCTGACAAGAGAGTATGGAAATAATTTATTGCAATAAAGGCCAAGCTGTAGGACTGTTTACTAGGTAGCATGGAGTTTTATCCAGCAAGAATGTGAACTTTATTAAATGCTTCTCTTCCTTAAGTTCTGCTTTAAAATGACAAGTGTCTAGATTATATTCTCCATTAAGTCAGACTGTCATTGTTAGCCAGGCATTTCTGAATCAACGATAAATATGTAAGTTAAAACTTCAGGGGAATGACTCAGAGTAAAATAAAATGAGACATATTTATGATCGAGGCAGATATCAATGAACAATGCATTTTGGTCATGTGGAGTTTGGCAAAATGGAGCCCTAGCTTTTCCTCACAAAGAAGCTCTGCCTCTTTCAATCCATGACAGAACTCTCACTGACTTGAAAGAGGTTTTGATTTCACCCACTAAGTTGCACTGAAATCTGAACAAAAGCTAAAAAGACTCTTGTAGTTCATGGGATGTGAAACTCTGTATTCTCCTTCAAAGTCACCAGCAAGACCCATTCCCATAATGGGTGCTGAAGAACCGTGCCCAAAAAAATGCAAAACTAGTATATTAAAGAAATCTGAAAGTGTTAGTAGTGCACGCTGAAGTAATCATACTATCTTATAGCTACCATCCTGGTACACTTTTATTCTTAAAGATTATTCCCAGTGCTTGCTGGGGATATCTGGGACACTGCTACGCCTATGAAGTAACAAAACCCCATGAAGTTCAGTGGCCAGCTGGAGCCCAGGCACGGGCTCTGTGAATACCTGCTAGAAGTGCGGTGCAGGTTAGCTACACGTGCAGCTGAACAAGTTTGGGGCAGTGGTGTTTGACAGATGGGGGTCTTGGCTTTTTACCAAAAATGGCTTCAAATCAATTTTGCATAATTCTTTATTGTTTCCTTAGGAAGGTACTTACATTATATGTTAAAATATATATCACATAAAAATATGTGTATTTTTAAAGTATTTTTTGTTCAGGAAATTCTTGCTATACCAAGATTTTTCACTGCAGCTTTCCAAGGGAATAGGTAGCAATAGGAAACACATTTATTTATATTATATGTTTTCTGAATAATTTCTCTCCATTTTGCCAATGAAACTTTACAATGGAAAGGAGGAATGCGTAGGGTGCAGATATTCTAAAAGCGTTCTTGAAATATATTGTTAAGTGATACTTCAAATTTAATCTGATTTTTTTTTTCTTCTGGTAACAGTAGCAAAAATTTAATAAGCAAGTGATATGAGATTGGATTTATAATACCGGGTTTATTCCTTTTAACCACAGAAGTGAGTAAGGCTTGATTTAATTAATAGTTTCATTGGGTGTATGTGGCAGTCCATTAAGACGGTGTGTATTTGCTCCAGGTATCTATTCAGTATGTGTCCAAAAATTACTTTATTATAATTACTAGCGTGCTATCTTAAGTAAGTATTAGACAGGTTATGATTTTATATTTGGTTCCTAGCACAAACAGCGAAGGCTGGTGACTTAACCTGAGAGAGTACACTGTGTCTTGAATGGATTTTTTTTTTTTTTTTAATTAAATCCATCAGGTAGAACTCTCTGTTCCTAGAACTTGATCTGATGTGTGTAATCCTAGAAGCACTTGAACATTATTTTGGAATTTCCCTTTTGCTCCAGAAAATTCTGACTGCTCATCGTTAAATGCACATCTCTACTGCTACTGGTTTATTTTTTCTTTCAAAATCCATTTTTTTCACCAAAACATAGCTTCGACTGCCTTTTTGGGTCTTCCCCCTGAATAACGCACTGTTACCCTCCCCTCGTGCAGCTGGCTTCACCCTGTCAGCCATACAGCAGGTTAGCATCCAGTGACAGCCGTGTGATCCTCTGCAACTTCAAAGAAACGATGGAGCAACATTAGACACAAACAAATATATTAGAATCAAAGCTCCTCCTTTATTCTGGAAAAGCTGGAACTTTGCTCCGAATGAAGCTTATACTCTCATCTTAAGCTATTTTCTACTGTCGAAACAGCAGGACACTGGTTAAAGCTGCTGTGCTGTTTTTACTTTACACAGAGCAGCACTTTAAAACACAATCAGTAGAGTAGTGCTACCTCTCCTTGGCAATATCCACAGGTGAACTGTGCATTAACAACTCCTTTAATGTTTCAGAAACATCAAAGCCTTTTTCTCAGCACCTGGCACTTTTCTCTGAGCACCTCATTTCTCTATTACTGCAGAATGCTTTTGTAAGTACAATGTAGTACACATTCTGGCATATATTCTTATTTATCTGAGGTTTTCCTTATCTTTTGGTTTTTGCAAAAGTTTATCACTGAAAGAGAGCTTTTTTTGCAGGCAGTCTGAGAATAGCGACCATCTAGAGTTTCAGTACTTCAAGTTGAAGATAGCTAAACAGAACAACAAAAAAACCCCACCTTTCTCTAACAATACAACAGTCCAGCATCATGTAACACAATTCTCTCCCTACAGAAGGGAGAAGAGTGAGATGTTTGTGACACTGTGATTGCTTGTGATAGTGTTTAAGAGAATCTAGACATCGTTCAAATATTAAAATTGCAGGAGAACCTGCAGAGCTCAGAGCAGAAGGAATACTAAGTTCTAGGTCATCAGGAGTAGCCCCATTTTGTTAAGCATATGAGAAATCTCCACTTGTGGAAATAAAGGGCCACATTTCACTTGGGGTGTGACTATTTATGATCTTAATCTTTTGCGTTTTGCATCACTGTTACTATATATCTCTGCAGCTCTGTCCAACGTGGAGCTTGTTCTCACACTGTTCTTGCAGGGCTTGCACTTTATTGGAGTGAGAATTCAGCTCAGTGTGTAAGACATAGGAATGATCAAATCTGAGCTTGAGCCTCAGGGTAATGGCCCATTTCTCCAAGCAGAATCTCGTTTCTTATGAATTAATGGTTTGCTGGTCACTATTGATCTTTCTTCAGGTGATCTTTTCTTCATTGATCTTTTCTCAGCAAGAGAAATGCCAGTCAGCTAATGCACTGATCTCAGAGCTGAGTATAGAGTCAGTGTCTCATACTCTTTCTCAGAGGGTATTTGGTAGTTTGTTCTTTCAGCACTTGTTTATTTATCTTTTTTATGTATAATAGTCCTTGAGCAGTGTCACCGATTTCAGGAAAATTATCTTAAAGTATCTGATACTTGGTTGAAAACTCACGTGGTTCTGGTATTTGAAAAGGAAAAGAAAGGAGTGAGTGCCCAGTGTTATCTCCAGTGTCTTCACTCTGCTGTCGCTTCAGCTTGGGTTTGACTTTCATCGCTGTACCAGACTATTTTATGTGATCTTGTGTGGGAAAGCCCCAAGCTGTTCCAAGTGAAAGGTAATAAATCTATGGAGCTAAGATGTCACATTGACGTACCTTAAAGCCCTTTTCAGTATTTAAATAGGAATAAAGCACAACATTAAATATTTATTCACATACATATTTCTTCAACTAAAGTAACTAAACGATTTGAATATGCTTCCCTTCCTTTACTTTCTAAAGAGACAATAATAAGTTAGGAGTCATTTCTAAAACCATCTCCACATGCTGTATATTTCTGTTTATTAGAATAAAGTTCTTTAGTAGATGTATGGAGAGCTACCATATGTATCAGTGGTACAAAGTAACAGTTGTTCTGTACAGCTGAACTCTATTTGACCATGAGAGGAAGCAAAAAAGGTATAAAGCAGCATTATAACAGAGCTTTATTTTTTTTTCTTCTGTTCCAACCTTAGTACTTTAGTGCAGAGATAGCTCCATCAATCATTTAAAACCACTGACCATACCTTGCACCAGCTATCAGCCGTAGTTCATACTGAGCTTTCTGTGTGCTCCAAATGGCTTTACATTTTATGTGGAAAGCTGGGTTGAAAATTTATAGTTACTTTCTTTCTGACACCTGGATTTCCCACCTGGAAAATAAACTCCTTTAACTACTCTAAATCTTCATGAATTTCTTGCTGTCTTGATCTCAAAGGGCTAGATCGTGACTGCTGCTGCCTGCTCATGCCATGAAGCAATAATCCTATTCCACTGTGTGTGAGTCTATCTGATTCATAGGCTCCAGACACAAAGCAATAAGCAGGCACTGTATCCCCATTTAAACCCAGATCCTCACAAACAGTTAGGAATCTAACAACTCAATTTCAAAGGGAATTTGATGCCCAAATGGATCTGAGGGTCTGAGCACTACTCCCTGTGCCAAGGTAGATAAGTGAGGAAAAGTGCAGGTGAGTTTGTTAACATCTGCTGTAGTCATCAGAGTGTTGTAAGTTGTCGTTAGTATAGGCCAGGAAGAAGCTATTTGTTTGGGGTTGGACTAGATGACCTTTAAAGGTCTCTTCCAACCCTAAACCATTCTATGAAGTGGAGGAGCTTGACTCCCAAATAGCACAACTCTTTCCACCTTTCAGGGCGAGCGGTTTCCACTTTCTGTATCTGGGAGCTCCTCTCATAATTGCAGAGGTACTGTGTAACAGTGAGGGAAGGCTTGAAAGATGTTAGCAGAGTTTTTGTGATATTCTCGCTCAAAAAAATATCTGAGCTCATTTTTACTGCAGAACTTCAGACTTAGGAGGTGTACTAATCACCTCCCTTGAATGGCCATAAATCCACAGCAGGTATTGTAGAGAACAAAGTGAAGTAATTACTAAGATATTGGGTGTTCTTGTGTCACATGCTTTAAAGATTTAGCATAGTGCTTCCAGAAGTACCTGCTCCAAATTTCAAGTATTATTTTGTGTTGGTATTAGTTAGAAGGCCACCTCATTAAATACATATGGAAGTCAACCCAGATCTAATTCACTGGGCCATTGTCTCTAGCACAGTTTACCTTCGGCTTCATACCATAGAAGTTAAAAATAAACTACAGCTTATTCCACTTACTGAAATGTCAGTTCAACATGTCATGGGGCTTATCAGCACACTGAGAATGTTCTTTATGCCTTAATACTAGGGCATGACTCTGATGTAAAAATGAAATGGAAGTATTTAAATTGACTTGGATACTTATTAAGGAGAGGGTTTCATTTAATTCCCTTTTCTGTTTTTCTCTTCTTTATACAAGCAGCCATCTGGGCTTGATAGGAGGTAGGGCAATGACAAGTCTATTCTGTGAAAAACACTGTAATTTTTGAAGCACTATTACCAAATGAGACTCAATAGACGGAGTGTGTAAGTGAAAAGTGATTTGCCTTGTGGAAAAAAAAATTACACTCTAGCTGTATGCTGTAGGGATCTTATGATGCTAATTGGAAAACTCAAATTTGTAGACATTTGCAAGTTGAACAGGTGACAATAACTGGTGATAACCAAGAACTAATTATCTCAACTGGGAATTAACCATCAGGTGTTCTGAGCCAAATAAAAGGGGAGGGGAAGCTTGGAATTGTAATGTGTCCTATTTATGTTGAAAGAATTAACAGGATTTTATGTGGGATTAGAAAAAAAAGTTAAATGAAACAAATACTCTCTAGGCTAGTACTGTGTGTGACTGCTGTGTTCCATTTCTTAAAGAATTTCAGAACTTGGACTGGGGGGAATGGAAGGAAATAATAATGCAGAGCTGGATGATTTGCTTGCTAAAAAAAACCTCTTTGTTCTCTTGTGAATTCTGCTGAAGTAAAAAAAAAAGAGGTAGGTTAGCAGTTCTTAGAATTAAAACTATTTGCTTGAAATTATTGTTATCTAGTTAGATTATTCTGGTTAGAAATGTACACTGTGATATAGGTCTATGGCTTGGAAGGATGAAGCTATTACAGATTTCTAGAAAAACCAAAGGCAGTGAGATGTGAAGACTAGGCAGTGCCAAATACATAGCAGCTAGAGTTGTGTGTGTAGGCATATCTACTACAGGTTTCAAAAATTCATAGTTGGATGCAATATACATAAAGTGCACACTGTTAATTCTAATTCTACCTTGCCTCTAACTTCCTTTAATGTTTATTGTAAACCTTAAATCCTCTAACTTCCTTTAGTGCTTATTGTAAAACTTAAATTCTAATGACTAGGGCTGAAACAAAATAGGCCCCTGGAGGGTAGCAGGAAAATTATAAAACAGCAAATGAGCAGACTGATTCCTGAGCACATCACCTTTCTCCTCCTTTCTTACCATCAGCAGATTCTTTTTATTTTTACATTTTCTTTTTCTGACACACCATTTGAACAAAAGTGACAGCACTTTAAAAATAATATCAAATTCTGAAAGCAGTCAGAACCTTAAATTGGAATTTCAGTCTTTGACATTGGAAACAAACATACAAGACAATTGTTAGAATTCTGCATTGTGCAGATAAAGGCTTAGACTAGTAGCAAATTCTCCTGAGAGACATGCCTGATAAGATTATAAATTAGGTTCTACAGAGAAAGTGCACTTAAAGAGAGATTTAATTGTTTGCCAATAAAAATCTCACGTTGCATGGAGATTTCAGAGCTCATTTTAACAGTTGTTACTATTCAGATGCCTTGTTTTAACACTTCAGGGGTTTGTTTGGTTGGTTGGTTGGTTTGGTTTGGTTTGATGAATTCATTGTTCTAACTCGAAACTTCACTGTTCTTCTGACTTTTGTGTCTGGTTTAAGGTTTTACTTTGCGAAGTCTCTATTGTTGTGCAATAGATGGAAAATGTGATGTGTAAATGCAAATCTTTTTGACTTGTTAGACTTAAAAATGCGTAAGTGTGAAGGTCTAAAAGGGTGTGCTCAAGGTTGTCTGCCATGTAATGTTGGGCAGCTTACCTGTGGCTAGTCAACCTGGATTTGTGCAAAGCATGTGACACTGTTCTGCATGACATCCTTGTCTCTAAACTTGAGAGACGTGGATTTAGTGGCTGGACCACTCAATGGATAAGGAACTGGCTGGGTGATTGCACTCAAAGAGTTGCAGTCAATGGCTCAATGTCCAAATGGAGACCAGTAATGACTGGCATTCCTCAGCATTCAGTACTGGGACCAGCACTGTTTAACATCTTTGTCAGCGACATGGACATTGGGACTGAGTGCACCGTCAGCAAGTTTGCAAACGATGTCAAACTATATGGTGCGGTTGACAAGCTGAAGGGAAGGGATGCCATCCAGAGGGACCTCGACAAGCTTGAGAGGTGCGCCCATGCCAACCTCATGAAGTTCAACAATGCCAAGTGCAAGGTCCTGCAGATGGGTTAGGGCAATCCCAAGCGTAAACACAGGTTGGGTGGAGAATGGATTGTTAACAGTCCTGAGGAAAAGCACTTGGGAGCGTTGGTTCAACATGAACCAGCAATGTGCATTTGCAGCCCAGAAAGCCAACCGTATCCTGGGCTGCATCAAAAGAAGCATGGCCAGCAGATCAAGAGAGGTGATTCTTTCTCTTTATTCCACTCTCATGGGATCCCACCTGGAGTACTGCATTCAGCTCTGCGGCCCCCAACAGAGGAAGGGCACGGACCTGCTGGAGCAGGTCCAGAGGAAGGCCACAAAAGTGATCAACGGCTGAAGAAATTCTCCTATGAAAACAGGCTGAAAGAATTGGGGTTGTTTAGCCTGGAGAAGAGAAGGCTCTGGAGAGACCTTATAGCTGCCTCCCAGTGCCTAAAAGGAACCTGCAAGAAAACTGGAGAGGGACTTTTTACAAGAGTGTGCAGTGACAGGACAAGGGGTAATGGCTTTTTAGCTTTAGCTCTACCATTCAGCTTTAGGAAAATGTTTTTGAATGCTTAGGCCAAAATATTTACTAAGTTCTCCTAGCCTGAAGTGGAGAACAGGTGGCAACATGTACAACCTGCTCTAGAATTGTGAACCTGTAAGTGCAGGTAACACAGGTGCCCTTTCATTGGAGATTAATACCGGAGGATCTTCTCTGAATCCTATTAAAATAATGAAAAAACCACTGACAAGTCTTTGGATCAGGCCCATTATGGGTACCAGTTCTTTAGGGTTTATATGCCACGGACTGCTAGCAATTCAGCTTGTAAATAAACTTTCCATATACAGTCGCTAATCAGCATTGGTAATCTATTGAATTCTCCATGTCTGTAAACTCACAGTGAATGGCAAGGTGGATTTCTACTAAGAGGTTAGCCAGATTCTCTTCACATCATCACTTCAGCCTTACAGTTTCTACATATTTAACCTTCTGTTCCTAACAAACATCATCCTTTGCATCGAAGGGCTTTAGAACATCCATTTTTTGCTGACACACTCGTGCTGTGCTTTATTTATGCATCATCAAAGTATGGTACTGCCCAAAAGGTGAATGACCTCCCTCTCCCCTTTAACTCATTTCCTGAGTAGACCAATATCATCTAACTTCAAACACTGACAAATGTAAATTGAGGTCCGTGAAATTAGAAAAGTGCTGAACTGGAGTACACAGAAAAGTGTGACACTCTCCTGTTGTGAATAACAATCTAATATAATATCTCCCATAATGAGAAACTTGGATGTTGGATGTACTTTACCTATTTGTGATGTACATAGTAAAACCTTTCTAATGCTCTTAATGCACAGAGAAATTGCAAACCCTGAACTCTATTAATGCGACTTTTGTATATCCAACAGTAGTGGGAATAGACTCCTTGCAAGGTTAAGCTGAGGGTCAGAACACTCTTTTGAACTTTCTTGCAGTAGTTCCTCATAGGATAGCTACTTAGGTGGGTGGCCATGCACTTGCTGAGATACTGAATTCCTGACTAGATATTTAGAATTGGAAAACAAAAGCATAAGCTTCTTAAATGTCTGTTGTAGCCTTCAACATAAATTATTAAAGGATGAGACTTCCAGAATCTTAAAAGATGGAAAGTTTTTTCTGAGTTTGTAGATTTATGGGAAGTAATAGCAGGGCAGCTGTGCCTTATATCCATTTCAGACAATTCCTGATAAATTTTCAGAAAGCTTTTTCTGTTGATTGTTTACATGTGAGTGTCTTGGTCTATAAGAAAGTGGTTGTTTATTTTGTTTTTAACTATATCATGATAGAATTTTCAGCTATGCTCTGCAATGTTTGCCATTAGCTCAAGTGGAGTAGAAAAGAAAAACGGGTGTTAAAGAAGCCACTCTTAGCCTTTTCTGCACCACTTTTGACTGAAAATGGGCTAACTTTCACTTGGAATTTAGAAGGGATTACTAAACTGTGGTGAAATCTCAATTTGTTTAGTTTCTTGATAGTTTAGGACAGAAAAAAAGAAAAATGAATGAATTTGGTCTTATTTCATGTGCGTTTACACACTTTTTGTACAGAACTTGTTAGCACTATGCTCGCACAAGCTAAATTTGCTGATAAAATAGTCTCTTGTTCACTATGAGAAAAGCAATTATCCATAATACCTAGATTAAACACTCAGTATGTGTTCTTGATTCTGGGAATGCTTAAGGATATCTATAGTTTGACATGCATGAGTAGTCCTAATGAAAGTCCCTAAAAATAGTACTCCTGGAAGTAACATTATTATTTTTGGGAGCAGTCTTGAATTGCATTCACTTCAAAGATAGATTTGCAAATAAGTTGAATTGCTCGTGTGCAGGGTGTCTGCAGGACCACAGACAGTTTGCAGCTGTCACTCACCAGTCTAGCCAGTTCTACCTTCTTTTTCCCCATACACAGGTAGCTTCCATTTGCCATTTTGTAGCGTTCCACCAGAGGTTTATGCTAGCCAGGCTAGCAGGTGACTTGACACAATAGTGTTGTAATGTGTGCTGTATCATCTTTTGATGCCGTGGATTTTGGTGTTCAATGGGAAACAACAATAAATTCATGGAGCTTTACTGCCTCTGCCAAATGTGACATCTTTCAGAGTATAACATGCTGAAAAGCTTGCACAGTCTGTGCCAACTGCATGATTTAGCTGCTATAAAATCCCTCTGAATCAAAACCACTTTGAAATAAAGAACCACCAGCCTGAGAATTTCATTGCACTGTTGGATATCCACTCAAAGATCAATCACCTGTCCTCATTCTGTATTCCTGCTGTATTTTTCAGCTTAATCTTTTCTGCAGCTTACCTATTTCATTAAGGCTGGAATTTTAAAAGACTAGCAATTGCACGCGGAGGCAGAGAGTCAAGAGTGAGAAATGTTGAACCTGGACAGCACAGTTCTCTTCAAATTGTATGGTGTCATTAGAAAAGGCAATCTCTTTCTTCCTTTTTTTGTTTCTGTGGGACTCTGTAATGCCTAGATATGCTCAATAAAAGTGTTCCAGGATTTAGCATCCTAATGTTCCTGAATTCTGTCCTACTCTGAGCCTAACTTGGTGCAGAAAAACAGAGCTGGCTGTGAAGGAACAGGTTAGCCCACCTGATTCTCTGCAGCTTTCCCATCCAGATAAAGTTTTATACAGTACTCTTCACATTTCAAACAGCCTGTAGATGTCCAACCCTGGAATCTCAATCAAAAAGTGATTTCTTCAGAAATTAAATAAAAATAAAATCAGTTACAGTTTTTAGAAGATTCTTTTGAAGCTAAATTTGATATCATAAGTTTAAGGGAAAAAAAAAAAGAGAAAAATATTAAATGCTACCTTTGGGGATGGTACACAAACTAATTGATGATGTATCAGCAAAGGACTTTTTGTGTGTAGGAAAGGTGCATTGTACTGTTGCACTGAAAGAGTGTTTAAACAATACAGAGTGATGCATAATACTTGAATCAAGCAAAGGGGTTATAATTATTATATTAGTTTGTTGGCTCACTCTGTGAAACATTTCTAAAAAATCCGTGCTAGAGCAGACTTATTAAAATGATAAATTATCATTGCAACATCTGATCAAAATTTCAGTAAGTTAATTAATGCTCCTTTTGTCCTAATAGCTTATATAATGAGAGGGAAGCTTGCTAAATTAAGCATAGTAAAAAAATTTTGTCACCAATTTCGTGCAGGTTGAGTTCATGCATTCAAAAGTTGTTAGAAGACTTAACAACATGGAAACATACCTGTGTGGACTCTTTGTCTGCATATGTGTGTGTGAAATTCCCCTGTTAGGCTTGTGAGGTCCTGTGGCTGTGATTTTGGCTGCTAGCAGTAGCTACCCAAATTATTTATCATCACCTGTTTAGAATATTTGATTACAAATTTACATAAGAAAGGCAACAGCCTATAATGAGAGTATAAATCACCTTGGAATAGTGCCTTGACTGGAATGAAAGTGGGAGCCCCTTGTATTCAACATCAGAGCATGCTGATAGTGGTGCATATTTATTTCTAGGCCATGTAATTAAAAGCAATTTGAAGAACTAATGTTCCAGCAAGTAGAATAATGACTGGAGATCGAAGTATGAATAAAAATACCTTCTTCCTTTTCATGGTGAACTGTTTGATCTTGACTTTCCACTTTTTCTAGCATTTATTTTATGATCATCTGGTCCTGAGGCTGTCATGAGTACTTTTCAGAAGCTAATAATTGTCCCCTTTGTCTTAATTAAATGTGTTCTATTGAAAGGACAACTTACTCTCTTCCTTGTGGCCACAAGAGAGAAAACATAGGTGAGACTAGTTGATGGCAATAGATGGCAACTGAGGAGAAGTATTTATTAAAAAGGCCGTAAATCAAGGATCATAGAAGGAATTTAGTGGTGGCAAGTGACCCAAAAGGGAACATGAGTTTCCACTGATACAGGTGCAATAACAAACACCATTAGGAAGACACTGTACTGTATCAAAGACAGACTGGTTGCTTGATCTCTTTATGCGCCTTATCAATTTAGTAGGAATTTGCTTCAGACTGAAGCGAGGGGAGAAGAAGGTAACATGAAGTACAGTCTGACCAAGTGTATGAGCTTTTGCTCCTGTGACATACAGCTTCAATGGAGAGACTGCAGTCAGAGTCACTGACTGCAAAATGCTCTGATTCAGACCCCGATAGCTTTGTGCATTTGTGGGGTTGCTAAGAGAGAAGGAGAGAGAAAAATTAATTACTAACTGATTTCAGTTGATGTTTCAGGAATTACTTTCAGCTGCTTCCTGTAGAATCTACAAAGGTTCATTGCAGTGCAGCTCATCACGAGATGTCTTGCAGGCTTCTGAGTTTATTAATTTGACTTGGGTCATCACTACAGTTCAGCCTCCAGGGTAAAGCAGACCATGTAACTGGTTTAGGTATTGAGCTTCTGTAAATCTAAGTACCAAAGCAGTGCTTAATTTCAGAAAGATAGTAAGTGTGCAGCTCTAAGTAACAGTTCATTGACTAATTGAAACATATTATGGTCGAAATTTAGGCTGCATGTCTAATTTACACTTATATGTAGTGTCATTCTGTTTGTACTGGTGTTGTATTGATTACAAGACACACACATGGAGAAAATGCTGAAATTCTTCATTTAATCAAAGCTATCAGAAAATTCTGTGAAACGTTTAACAAGATTCCCAGGGAGGAGTCCTGGCTGGGTCTGACTATGGGTTTCCTCACAGGGAACATCCCGAAGCCTCTGAGGCTCCAGTGAGAAGCAAATCCAGCCAGTTTCCATGAGGGCTGGGCTCATATGGAGCTGTCACTCATGCTGGTTCCCTTCCAGTGAAGTGAATGGAGTGAGGTCGAGACAAGTCCATCGCTGGCTGCCCAAGTGCCTCAGCAGCAAGCAGGGACTGAGTCTGGTGTGGTCTTCTCCACTCACCTGAGAGGGCGGGAAATCTTCTCCAAAAGGTAGGCCAGGGGTTTCCCTGGCACAGAGGGGGTGCTGGGGTGGTTTCCGTGGTGGTGTGCACCCAAAGCACTGAGGTGGCAGGGTTAGAGGGTGCAGGGCCTCCTGGCCCACCGGGAGTGCAGCTCTGTTCAGCCCCAGCCTCAGGCTGGTTTTGGCAGCCTTTTTGGCCCAGTGGGCCCATGGTTAGGGGACCAGTAATGAGGCATTTTCTTCAAGATGTGTCTTGGTTTGTTCAACATTCACACGTGGTATGATTGAATGGAATCTGTACAGCTGCTTTTAGCTTGGTTATCAGTCATGGCAATTTCTTTTGGCTGTTTTTGTTATTGCAGCTAATTTTTCCAGTTAGATTTTGCATAGTGCTTAGTTCAGATGCAGTAGTGCTGTTTGTTTCTGGTATGGCGTAAGATTTCATCTGAGACAGTTGGTCTATCTTGATTGGGTTTTTTTATTCTTTTTTGTGTGTAGCACTTCTTTATTGTATGATTTTAAGTTTCCCTTTAGAGATTTTTTTCCTCCTTCATTTCCCCCTCTAATCAAAAGAAATAGGTACATTTTGTTCTGTCTCTTAATGGCTGTTTTTAGTCTAAGTATTTATGGCCTTTACAGGAGCAGAGTTAATACTATATGATGTCAATATTCTTCCAACATAGTTATGCGGCCGTCTTACATTTATGACCTTTTCCCCCTATAATTAGTTCCAGCTGAAATTAGATTCAGTGAGAGCCTTGCTCCAATTACAGCCAAATCTGAATAAAACTGATTCCTCTGCAGTTGTCTGGAGGAAAATAAAAAAAAAAAAGAAAAAAAGAAGAAAAAACCCTTTCCAGTTTCTCCGTAGATAACTAAGTCTCGCATCTCTGCAGCACATCTGCACTTAATAAAAGTGAAAAGGTTTTAAGGGCCAGCCCTGTAGAGAGCAGAGAATTCTCAGGTCTGCCAACAACTTCAAGAAAAGTCCCTTATGTTTTTCAGGCCACCTCTTGTCTGTTGTTTGCCCTGTGTTCCCTGCGGCAGGAACAGCCTCAGTATGCATTAATCTCAATGTCTCCCTGTGCTGAGGTGGGCTGCAGCAGGTGCTGTGCAGTGCCTGGATGTTTGCAAAAGATCTTTGCTCTGACACGTGAGGTGACTCGGGACCAGATTCACAGTCACTGCGTCTGCTCCGTGGTACAGGTGTGTGTTGCGGTGCATACTCAGAGGTCCTTGTACCTCGTGATCATGGGTTTGGATGAACATGGCAAGCAAGCTGGGGCTATGTCTGCTACCTGTACATCCTCTCTTTCTTTGTGAAGAAAGTGGATGCATGGAAATGAGGATTAAAAAACCATAGCAGCCTGTGTGATGCAGGCAAAGTGATTTTGACTCTTAACAGCCTGGCTGAGTGGATAATAGCCCTTCAATGCAGATTTGCTAGGGTGGCCAGCACAGCTATAATACTAATAGTAGTGATGAGTCTTGAGATCCCCATGTAAGCTTCCCAGGTGCTGACTGCCACAAAGAATTCTGTGAGAAATGTAAGGAGCTGTTTTGAATTCAGAGCTGCGTTTTGTATTAGCCAAATGCATCAAAAATAACATGAAGCCTTTTTGCCATTATCTGAGATATTTAGCTGGGATTAAATGTTTGTTTACCTCAGATGGGTTTGCAGCCGGGTTTATACTTTTATCACCTCCAGATTGGATTACTGTAATCCTTTATTTGCACGTTATCCTCAGCTCTTTTATTTCTTTTTTTTTTTTCCCCTTTTTTTTTGGCAGCCAGGTCAGTGCAGAAAACCAAAAATTGATTTCTGGCACCCAGAGGAGTAAATTACCTCTTATCTGCTCTGAAATCATTGTCATATTGGGTTCTGATTCCAATCCAAATTGATCTTCAAATTAGATTTTGGATCAATAATAGCCTTATAATGGAATGACACTGTTAAGGCTTCTACCAGCTGCTATGACCTGTAGAAGCTGATGAAAGACTCTCATCACAGTGTATAATCTCAGAAAAATTAATGCACATCCAGTTCCATTAACTCGTTGTTACCTTTTCCATCAGGGCAATAATGTGCATGGGGTCAGCACTGCCTTAAGCCATGTTCATGTGGCCAGTTCAGTTCAGCTGTGGCTCCCTGGCACTACCCAGAAAGCTCTTTAAGGTTTTGGCAAGGGATTAATGCTGTGTTTCTAACCCTGCGCCTTCAATTCTAATTAAGTGCCTTCTGAGACATACTGAAATGGCCCTGCAACATCAAGTGAAATCAATCTAGTGATTAAGTAAAGTTTTATATTAAAAATGATTATTTAAGGAATAGGAATAAACATTTAGTGAAGGGAAAGCAGATCCAGTATTCTCCAAAGCCCCTCCAAGAAGCAGGAATTGAGCTAAGGTGCAGTTTCCCTCCAGGCTTTTCCAGGCACTTAGTATTTCAGAAGTGATTTATCTGGAAATATGTGTGAGTTATTTTGAGGCTGTTATGATTATATCATTTGATGAGATTTTTTTATTCTCTTTTCTGCACTGAAGACTTTAAAGTGAGAGAGACAGTCTGGAGATAGCTTGTGATTTGTTTAATTAACTGGCTTTCTTTTTATGGATCGTTGCTTGCAAGGCTGCTCTTTCATTTGGTGATTGTTTTTGTTATTAATGGTTTCAGACAGAGCTCTTCACGTATCAAGTGCAAGTTTTTGCAAAGCCAATGAAGGAATCACATAGTAGGGTTTTTTTTTCTCCTCTTTCCTGCTGCTCATGTTTATTTTCTGTGATGCTACTCTCTATGGTCTGCTGTGGTTGTTAGCACTTGGCATTAAAAAAAATGTTTAGGAGTTCAAAGCTTTTTATCTCAAATTTGCAAACTGGTGTTTGTTTTGCAGAGGTCTCAAGAAACATTTTAAGTTATAAAATTTATGCTAACATAGTATGTTAATAACAATTAATGACGTTCTTAGTCCTAAATAAGAGGGAAGGGCAGCCCAGGAGAAGAAATTTTATTACCTTCTGTATCTATGTAACTGGGGAGATAATAACTCTGGCTGTTATATCATGGTGGTGGGAGTGTCTCTGTCTTCTCTGTAGGAGGGTAAAGTAGAAAGAGGTAAGAAGGAGGAAGGGAGTATTTTATTTATACGTGACTTGGGGAGGTCAAAAGGGCTAGGGACTTCAGTAATACAAATGTCCTGATTAACAACTGAGGGGTGTGTGAAATAAATGTTGTCTGCTCGCCCCACATACTACGTTATTTTCTTTCATCAAAGGGAGCTGAAAGCAGTTTTCCAGGTCAGCCCCTCTTGTTACAGCCATCCTGTGAAGGTCCAAGTGACTCCCCAAGGAGTCACCCGTTCTAATGGCTTATTTCCACCTGCGGTGTAAGCCCATAGCTAACCACTTTGGTCTGACCAAAATCCATGCCACTGCTGAAAGTGGCAGTCCCACTGCCTTTCTTTTCTCTGCCTGCTCATTCCCAGTGCTTTTCTTCTGCTGGCAGTAGTATTAATGCAGCCAAATTAGGATTCAAATCAAAGATACCTTTTCTTTTCAGGAAGATCAGCTCCTCAGTCTGGCTGAGTCCAGATCTCTGTGAACATGTTCATGGCAGGACTGACAAGAAGGAACAGGAAAGTGAATGAAGCAAGACTGTACTTTTGGTGGTAAGTAAACTTCTTTAAAACAGAGATAATGAAGGTAGAGTTTCAGGTAGTTCCTACCCTGCCAAGACGAAGAAAAGGGAGTAGCGTTTACCACAGTATGTATGAGGACCGGATACATTGATAGCAGCAGTAGCTAGTGTAAGAGGGAAGGGTGCTTCAGGACCAGTACAGTTTGTCAGAATCACAGTAGGAATATTTTGTATTTGTCTTTCCTTGGAAGTAAGGGCCTATTCTCTGAAGTATCTACTCCCCACTCAGCTCAATAGGAGTTTGTTTCAAGAAGGCCTTAGGAACTTTGTGTGGAACGCATGCTGACTCATATTTTTTTCTGGCATCGTGCCTTTGAGTATTTTACCCATTGCATTTATCTCTTCTGTGCTAAAAATCTTTACCTTGTTGACTCAGTATGTATGTGTTGCAGTTTTCATGCTGAGGGAGGGAAAGTAAATACAAAAATGAGAGCATAGGGACCATTTCAGGAAAAGGGGAATGGTCAGCTATTTTTATCTTTCCTTTCTGAAGGGAATGAGGTGAACATTTTCTGACAAGAAACTCTTTAATAGTTAAAGTTTGTTTTAAACCCATGTCAAATCATGTGGCTCTCCTGAGAAGTGAAATCTCTTATCTCTTCTCATGGGGCTGAATCATTCTGTTGTGTCTCCAGATTCTGGCCTTAAACATTTCTTTATTGCGTGAGTGCAAAAGGGCTGAATCTGTTTATGGTTTCTCCCTGGAATGCATTATAAAATCTTTTGTAAATGTGTGAATGTTCCTTGCAGTTACAGGGATCCAGGGTCCCATTAAAATAAACAGAATACCCCAATAACTACTGTGCAGACACTCTGAACATCTGTTCCTTGATGCATTGTAGAGCTTGCACTCGGAAGTTACTTAATAAAGGTGACTTGGATATAGAGACAAGCACAGAGGATGAAGGGAATATAATTTTAGAGGCATATAGAAGCTTTACATTCATTGGTGCTGTTGGTGAGGAGGATTAAATTGCTGAAATAAGAGAACAAGAATAAACTGTGATTAGAAGAAGCAGAAGCTGAGAATTTCTGCTCAGAAGGTGATTTGAGGTTAAACTTTTGGGATATGAAATTTCACAAGAATACAATGATTTGGAGAAGAAACTTTTTTTTCTTCATACATAGAAGAAGTATTTTAATGTGACAAATGGCAGTGGCCAAGTACTGCTCCTTTACAGTGGCAAAGTACAGCTCCTTTGACTGGAACTGTAATATTTCATAACCCAGAAGTTCCTTTCTTAGACTATAGAGAAACCACCAAGCTATTATTTCTTGTCATATTTCACCAACAGTATGTGTGCACGTGGTAAATTTTCACTAGCTGTAGTGAAATGAAACGCATCTTAAGAAAGATTACTACTGTGCTAGCTCATGGTGAGAAAGCATCAATGGAAAAGCCTTGTCCAGGCTATATTATTTCCCATTTATAAAGCATTTCAATAATTTTCTTTACTAGTTAATAAATGAAAAATGTAAATGTTAATGTTCTTTCTGTAATTCCCTCATTTACAAAGATGACAGCGCCATAAGCTTTTCTATCAGGTGCTAAAGAAAAAAATCCTACCTAAACCACTCTGTCAGTCTCAAGTGAACTGTATCTACAACTCGATGCAGTTTCTAATGCTTTAGTGCATACCAAATCCTTCCAAAATTTGGTTGATCTTATCTGCTAAATAAGCGGGGGCTTCCTTAGAGCACAAGGTCCAGGAAAATGAGGAGTAAAATCACTCTTTAATCCTTTTAAGCTCTAACTTATAACAGAGAGGTTTGTTGCTAAATTTGAGATCTGTAACAAGATAGTGATGTTGGTTGTGATTGCCTGAATGGAAATGTTTGAGGGCCTATTTTCTCTGGTTTGAGGAGAGTGTGATTTGTCAAATGCAGAAAGTTTGAGACACATATTTTAATGATGTTTCGTTTACTTTGAGCAGCACTTAGCAAATGAGTGGTGTGAGTATTCTATTTTGTTGCTAGTAGAATGGAAGAGTATAGTTTTCCGTTTTGAAAGGACTTTTGATTTCATATTTCCATTTTACAAAAACTAGATTAAAAATCAAACCGAACTTCTTCACAAATGCATAGATTTTTGTGTGTTTAGGTTTTGTTTTGTTTAGTTTTTTTCGTTATTATTATCTTATAAATTAGAAAGAAATAGAGGTTATATATTGGCATATCCTGTCCAGTTCACCGAAGTGAACTGCTGTGAAAGTAGTAGGTGACTCATTTCTAAAGTAGATCATGAACTCACTGTACTGCGCAGCTTTGTTCTAGCCATCTTGGTTCTTCTTCCATGTCTTTCCTGCAAGTGCCACTGTGTATAGATATGCTTAGGCACCGTGTGAGCTAGCCTTAAAACTATAGAATAGTATCTCATTTGGTTCTTGTCCAGCATTTACATAATCTCTTTCTGACAGCCTGTAAAGAAACCAATAAATGTGGGCCTCTTTTGCTGGCAAGATCAAACACACTTTTTCTTTACCTCCATATTTCTTAATTTGAATGGTTTTTTTTCTCAATTATATTAGTAGGTATTGTAAAGAAGGGGGAGAAACAAAATACACATGTATGGCCTTGGGCTTTCAAAACAAATTGAAGGCAAGCTCAAGAACATCTGGATGTTTGTAAACAATCCATGGCAACATGCCTTAGTAACGAGACTGAGCCTTTAACATGGCCAGTCTCTTTTTTATACTACTTGATTCCAAATGCATTACCTAAATGTCATTCTGAACACTATAATAAAGAAAACTTGAACTGATGCCAAAGGTACATGACATTCTTTGATTTGTAATTTTCCTTACAAAACATATTAACTGCCTTTGTTTTCATAAAAGCAATACTGAAAGGTTACATGTAGTACTGTGTTCCTCAGAGTTAGAATGGGCAGGAAAAAGTCTAATCATTGTAATTATATAACTGAAAAAGAGAGTCGTGGCGTATTAAAGCACTTAATAGAAGGGAAAAAAATACCATATAGAAAAGGAACTTGTTCATCAGATTCAGAAGCAGGTTTGAAAGGAGGCTGCAATAAAAGTGGAAGGTAATCAGAAAGTAACTTAGTGGTTTATAATTACTCACTTGTTGATCAACTTTATATTTCTTTTGTGACTCAGTGTATCATGCAGTGAAAAGAAAATGTGGGATGGAATAAGTAGCCCCCATTACACAAATTAAGGATAGGGATAAGCAAAAACTTCATGCTAAAGCACGAAGACATAAAATTTCTACAGAATTATTAGCTCTGCCTCACCACTGAATTGATTACTCTCTTGGTGGATGTTAGTAAAATAAAGCTTTAAAATCAAGATGTCAGACTGTAAATTATCTTCTTGAATTACCCATTTGAATCAATTATTCTAATACAAAAAAAAATGCCATAAATAACTTATAAGGTTACCGGATATGTGTTTGATACATACATATTTGAATTTTGATGTGTTTATTGCATTAAAGAACTGTGGGTTAATCATTGTTTTGGATGGATCTGTGGCTAATTCTGGGAGAAAAATAATTATTTCCAGAATTGGTGACTATGATGGCTTTGCCAGAAGGAGAATTTTAGGGTAAGGTCAACCCAGAAACTAGCTGTTAACTTTGGAGCATTTTTTCTTTCAACAGAAGCTTAAATCTGAGTTCTGGTTGGTTTTTTTTAGTATTAATTCTGTGACAGAGTTTGACTGTGAATGCTTTTGAACATACAATATGGAATTATACAAATTTTCATTTAAATAGGATGGTGGTTTGTTTTTTTTCAATGAGAGAGTTCCAAACACCACCAGCTCACCATTTGTAAAACATTATAAATATAGCCAACGAATGTTCTAAGTTTCCATCTCCATGCACGTACATACACAGAATGCATATGAAATAAAGAAAAACTTCATGTGAAAGTATGAAGGTATCACATTTTTTCCAATTATTATCAGACTCAAAGCTGAACTGGCTGTTGATGCCTTTGTTGTATTGCTACAATAACAGGCTGAAACAAATAGCAGAACTGGAAACCACATTTTTAATTATACAGTTAATTCATTTGTATGAATCTGTAGGCTTGATACAGGTTTGTGCTTCTGTATGCTCAGAGATCAGTGTAGTTAGGGAAGAATGGCAGTTCTACTGTATGAAGTTCTCTTTTGTTTCCACAGAACAGGAATGATGTTGGTAGTGTTACACAGCTAACTTGTGTCTTAATACTGGGCAAAAGAAATTACGACTGAAGTGCCAGTGAAGGCAGACGGCAGGTCTTGAAGCACCCTGTCTTTGTATGTAGCCTTTCTATCACCTTTCTAAGAATGATCCTAGTAACAAATTTCTGTTTGCAATAATCATAACAGGAAATGGAGGGGCATAGAAATTTATTCACACAAACATTTAAGTTTAACTGTTTTGGTGACCTTAGATTTTCTTTGCACAGACCTTAAGAAATTCATCTAGCATGGGACAGAACCCCATTTTACAATGCCAGAGCTAGGATCTGCTACTTGAACCCAGATCCAAATTGCTTAAAAAAGAAAGTGGATGTGATTCTATCCTGCATCAGCAGAAATACATTTTCTACTGGATTGGTATCCAAAAATGAGCAAATCAGAGTTGGAAATTACTGTTTAAAATATTGACAGTTTCAGTCACACCACTGTTGTGCTGATTCAGCCACTGTCATTTTATGTTGCCATCAGTTGCCTGATCACACAGGCCAATGCTGAACTCAGCAACATCCCTTCAGAAGTCTTCTTTCAGACAGTCCTGCCATAGGTTCCTGTGGGCACAGCTCCTCCGCTGCCCACTGTGGTGCCAGCAAGATGCAACCAGCCCCAATGGAAGCCACACACAACAGAAAGCTCCTCCACCTGACCAGCTCCTGGTTGATATAAACCTGGCCTCACCCACCACCACAACCACCTGGGTGAGGGCAGAGCCACAGGTGGGCCAGGTTCTGCCTCTGGAACATGAAGCCAATCAGAAAACCAAAACATTCTGCTAGGTTGTGACTCAT
>JAVSBS010013477.1:0-49641 GCA_033124195.1 Coracias cyanogaster
GAGGCTGTCTCCTCTTGTCCTATCACTTGTTCCTTGGGAGAAGAGCCCAATCCTCATCTGGCTCCAACCTTCTTGCAGGGAGCTGTTGAGAGTGAGAAAGTCTCCCCTGAGCCTCCTTTTCTCCAGGCTCAACAACCCCTGGTCCCTCAGCCACTCCTCACCACACCCGTGCTCTAGACCCCAGCTTCATTGTCCTTCTCTGGACACTCCCCAGCCTCTCAATGTCCTTCTTGGAGTGAAGGGCCCAAAACTGACCCCAGGATTTGAGGTGCAGCCCCCCCAGTGCCAAATACAGGGGGAAAATATGTGCACAGTAAGCGCAATGGCTTGATGGACACAGCATTAGGTATAAATAATGTACTGCAGCAAAACTGTTAATAAATAAGACAAGAAATTAGTAACTTTGAGTCAGGTCTGGAGCCCTCAACCCCAATCACATGGCCACTGCTGCCCATGCTGCACCTCAACAGTGCTCCCGGTTCATCAGATGGTGGGATGTCGGGTCCTAGTCAGTCAAAAATCAACGAGCCCAGAAGGCTCTGCACAGTGAAACCCTCATCTTGGTTTGGTTCCCACCTCCCTGCTTTTAAAAATTATTCTGTATTCCACTAAAAAAAAAAAAAAAAAAAAATGGAAAAAGAAGGGGAGGATGAGATGTGGAGGGCAGGGACTTTGTTCTCAGTGACACAGGGGTAGCTTGGTGAGGATCCAGAGTGTTTCTGGAGGTAGGGATGGGATGAGAAGGGAAAGAGGCAAGGGGAGCAGATGCCCCATCTCACTGCTGCCCACATTACCTACACGTAGCCTTCAGCCACATGAGTGCAAGCATGCCCTGACCTGCCCTAGACCTGCATCCAGGAGCCACTGGGTGATGCTGTCCTGGGTGGCCACAGCGCTGCTGAGCGGAGCCACCACACCAGCACCAGCCAAAGCACATCCTGTCGAGCTTCCCTGCTCCCGCCATGGCCATTCCTCTCTTTTAAGACCTGGGGCAGTGACCCATCCCAGTGTCCAGCACAGCCTGGGAAATGCAGCTCATCCAGGAAAAGCACTTGTGGACAAACATGGTCTCCAGAAAGGGACACATCCTGCCCAGTGACACCCAGGTGACACCACTGAATCAAAAGCCACCACAGTGTTGTTTGTACCACCCTGGCACGTGGCTGGCTGCAACCCTGCACAAGACCTCACTGCCATGGAGTAGCAAAGAGCGACAAATCCTGGACCATGCCAGCTCACACTACTGGAGATTTCTCAAACACGGGTCAGTTCAGAGACAGGGACCAGCACTGGCTCAGATGTGGCCACTGGGCTCCAGTCCTGCACCACTGGCTGCAGCTGGAGCTCTTGAGAAACCCCAAACTGCCTCTCTTGTGAGGATGGGGGGGTCTAAAGGGCAAAACCCACCAGGACACCCACCAACCCCACTGCCCTCAGCCCCCGCACTGCTGCCCTCGCTTTAGGGGCAGAACATTTTTTACATACTACAAACCATCAGCAAAACAAGATGTCAGGGCTGTAACTGCTTCTGGCGTTGATTCTGCCGGGACGTGGGAGGGATCCAGGAATAACAAGCGAGCGGCAGCCCCCTCTCTTGGGTTGCAGTCAGGGCTCCAGCCCCATGGGCACATCAGCCACTGCCCGCATGGGGTGTCTGCAGAGGCTCGGGCTTTATCACCTTGCACAGAAGGAGGAGGAAAGATGGAATGGGAGGGAAAGAGAGAGGAAAAATAGCCCCTTATTCTACTTTCGTCAAGGAAGCATCCAGCCGTCCAAAAAATTTAATGTCATATTTTAGCAAGAAAAACAGCTGTTGTGGTACTTTAAGGCCCAGTATATTTTGGCCAGGGCTGCATGTTGTGGATATTGGCTGAGTCAAGGTTAGCTGTTAAAAGGCAGAAATTCTAGACCCATACGAAGAAACATCGCGTTCCTTTATATTCAGATAATATTTACTCCCAGGCCTGTTTTGTTTTGTTTTCTTCTCCCTCCTGGAGCGGGGCCCAACCCTGGGGCTGTGGCTGCCCTTGGCATCGCCGCTCTGCGGGCAGGGCGATGGAAGCAACGGGAAAAGCAGGAGAAGCTCTGCTGGCACCTCTGACTCGAGGTTTGCCCTCCAGTTCTAAGCACTGCCTGGCTTTGAGCCATGCCTGGTGCCTGGGACAGCAGGGCAGGAGCTGGGGGTTCTCTGCCTGGTGGGAGGTGATGGGGACATCCCAGCGGCACAGCACCGGAGGGGTCAGGCACTTGGAGGACAGGGACTCATGAGAAACCCGCTGGTCTCATGGCCCAGCACCCACATGCCTTTTTCCATTCAGACTGGGTCAGACTTTTCTTCCCCTCCCACCCCATGGGATAAAGATGCCAACAAACCCACGGCAAGCAAAGCAGGAGAAGTGGGAGCAATCCCACCCCCTGCCCCAAGAGGGGCAGCTCTGCCCTGGCTGAGGTGCCAGTGAACCTACAAAACCCCACAATATTAACCCCATAAAAGTTAAGTGCGATTTTAATACGGTGTTTTGCAAATTTAGCTTTTCATCACTTTGTTCTGTTAGAGCACATCTATGTTTTTTTAAGTTATTACCCATTTAAATGCTCATATCTAACACCACTTCCCAACCAGCCATGCCCAGGCTCCTGTTCTTGGGATGGGCCAGCCCCCTCCAAAAGGTCTTTGCTCCTTCCATCTTCCACCTACTCTGTGCCATGAGAGCAAACAGAGCTCCTGGGTCGAGAAAGGTGGGGTTGTGGGGGATGCATTTATACTACACAGAAATGAAACCCCCCAAAAACCTCAAAACTGCACAGAGAGCCCCCCTGGGCTCCATAGCCCTGCTCTGAGCACGATGCCACCCAGGCTGTAAATGACTCATCTTCTCGTAAAGCTGATTTTCTAAGGAACAAAGAGAAGCCCTTGCCCCGAAACAATTCCTCTGCGCTTGCCAAGCTCGGTGGGAGCAATCCACGCTGTGTCTCCGGAGAGCCTGGTGCTGGCATCCCCCCTCCATGATGCCATCTCCGGACCCAGACCCCCGGTCCCCCCACAGCACCAGGGCTTTCTTCCCCACCTCCTGCCCTTACCAAAGAGGGTAGCACCAAACACAACCCTGCATACTTAGTTAACCTCAGATGCTTGGATTGAGAAGGCTACAAATGAAGAAGAAAAAAAAAAAGAAAAGGTGGGGGGGGAGGGGGGGGAAGTCCAAGGTGGAACCGCAATGTTTATAAAATGGGTCACTGAATTATACATAAAAATATTTTCCTTGTGGATGCAATTACTTCCTGGACTTGTTATTCCACAGATGCTTAAGTTCGCCTCAAGCAACTCCAATAAATGCTTTACAGTCTGCTAGATCAACAGTAGCAGTGCTGGAGCGAATTGAGCAGCACTGTTTCAAATTTGTCAGAAAACCACACAGTGTTTTCATGCACACGTTTTAGAAACCCAAACAAAATGATTCCCAACCATCGTGCTCCCTTTCCTCACGCTTTTAATGGGTTTCACATGAGCTCCTCCAGACACAGGCAGAGCCCCAAGGGGCTCAGGACACCCAGACAAGTGCTCCCCAAAAGCCAGGGAGATCCCAGGAGGATATGGGGACTGAGCAGGGGTGTCACCTCCCATCGCTCTCCCACAGAAATCCTGCTCAATCTCACTCCCAAATTTTCCCATCTCACCCTTCTTGCTCACCCATTAGGCACCTGGCGGGCAGCAGGACGTATCATCGGCTTAGGAGGCTTTCCCAGGGGAAATGAATTTTTGGAGCAAGGGATCGGGGCCGTAGCTACCTGCCACAGTGGCTGCAGGAGGGTGAGGGAGAGTTCAGGAGCTTGGGGGGGACACACCAAAAGTGCAATGAAAAAAAACCAGAGGAGCTGCAGCAAAGCTTGTGGGAAGGAGACAGAGCCGAGGCAGTGGCCGGCTGGTTCCAGCATGGGCTATAACAGTGTCCCCTCATGGCAGGGATGCATATTTGGGTTTCTTCTCCTCTACCCAGCCGCTGATTTTAACAAAACTCAGAGAAACTAAAGGCCGCGGAGACGTGTAAATGTTTTTTTAATGCATGTAAGGCTTGGGCCAAAGACGCTTGAATAAAGTCCTGGTCCATGTGATGCATCTTGACCTTCAAAAACCTCAGAGCTCCTTTCATTTAAGAGCATTTGATTGTATTTAAGTGCTGCTTTCAATGACCTTGAATGAGAAAAGCAACTGAGGGCCAGGGTGTTGGGGGACAACTCAGGATCATGGGGCAGAGTGCTGTTATGCCAATAAAACAAATTAATATCTGCCCAGGAATACTTAAGATTGACTCCAGGACTAACAGGTGGCTGTAACAAGATTATCCTGTTAACAGATCACCAGCGGAGCAGAAATATGCTTTCAGGTTTCTGCTTTCTCTCCAAATTTCATCCACAAGATTTTCTGTCGGCAGGATAAACGTGTTCAAAGGTGCCTGCAAAAATGGGCTTATACAAAGCTCCTTATTCTCCTGCTTTGAGGAGGTGGCTGCCTCCTGTTCCCCCTTGTATGGGAATCCCAGTTCATCTTTGCCTTCTTACAAGCCACCACAGCAATCCTGCTCCTCTCCTGCTCCTATCTGCCAGTGGCCAGGGATCAGTGGCAACTGGATACCAGGCTGCCCACCGCAGCGTCACAGCCCTGGCCCCATCCCTTATCCCATGGGGTGCAGGCAATGGCAGATGATGCACAGCATAGAGGTCCCATGGAACCCAAGAGAACATCGTCCTCCTCAGCAAGGGCACCTCGCAGCTGCCATCCCCAAACTCCCAGCATCGCAAATCATGTATGATCTATTCCCACCCCACCATTTGTGGAAAATGTTTTGCCAAAGGGAAGGAGCTGGGTTTCCCTCTACCCTTGCTCCCAGCCCCGGGATGGGGACAGGGGTACAATTCCATGGCTGATCTGCATGACCAGCAGAATGCTGCCCACCTCAGAGGTTAAACCAAGGGCCCCGCAGGGAACACACTGGCATTTTTGTTTGGAATCAGGTCCCAGCACATGTCAATTTTCAATTCAACTGCCACTGAAAAAATATAAAATAAAACAAGCACCAGCAGTGGGGAAGGAGGGAGAAGGCAGTGCTGGGTCTGCCCATGGCCCTGAATTAGCCACAGAAAAATGTTAATGTTCTTGTGTTGGACCCTGGCCAGGGGACAGAGCAATTCAGGAGACAGCGACGCAGTCACTGGCGAACACGCACAGTCTGTGGGTCCCGGTGCCACAGCCGCCGTGCAAAACACTGGGGAAACGGTTGTGGCCAAGAGTGGAGAAGAGCGTGGGCCCTGCACCCAGGGATGGCCCCCAAGGTGCTTTGAAATGCCACGAGCGTTTTTCTCCCCAAGGGAAATCAGCTGGTAAACACCACACAGAAGATGACTCGTAATAGGTGGGATTTCACCACAGCTGGACACCATCCAGCTCCAGACCCCCAAACATGCAGTGCCCAGGTTGGAGGGGTGAGATCCTGCCTCCAGATGTGCGAGTCACTGTGATGTGTGGATGACAGGCAGGACAGTGCAGGAGCAAGTACCTCCTTGGGGGAAGCATCCCAAAGAGCATCCCCAGTACCCCCTCCAGCCCTTACTGCAAACATGCATAGGACAAGGGGAAACAAGCACAAAAACGGGACATTCCACCTCAACATCAGGAGAGACTTCCTTACTGTGAGGGTGACAGAGCACTGGAACAGGCTGCCCAGGGAGTTTGTGAAGTCTCCTTCTCCAGAGACTTTCAAGACCATCTGGACACGTTCCTGTGTGACCTGCCCTAGGTGAACTTGCTTTGGTGGGGGGGTTGAATTATATTATCTCTAGAGGTCCTTTCCAACACCTACTATTCTGCAATTCTGTGATCAACCCAGGTTCCCCCCAGTTGCCAGGGTCACTGCAGACCCCAGCATCCCCCTGCAGACCCCCAATGTCCCACGTAGCATCTGCCCAAGCCCTGGCCCCAGCTATGCCTGGCTCCCAGCAGAGTTTAATAACACTGGCCCACACCCTGGTATCCGCCGGCCGCCCCAGCCCTCCTGATTTTGCCATTTGCCGGGCGCTGGACGCAGCGTGCCGCGCTCGAGCGCCGGCGAGGGCTCCAGTCTGTTCCTCATTAGCAGGGGCAGACAGCCCAGCGCGGGAGTCTGAGCCCTAATCTCCTTTCCAGTTGGTATCCGTCAGCAGATGTACAACAAGTGGTTGGATATTTTAGCGGGCATGTGTATGACAGAGCCATTAGCTTTTTTTTCCAGCCAGGGATGGGGGGATAAAATGCCGTCGAGGCTTTGCCGGTTGCACGCGGAGCCCGACAGCAAGTCCTGGTGCACCGGCCAGGCTGCCAGCTCTGCTCCGCGTCGCCGGCGTGGTGGTTTATTTTACCAAGGTCTTTCTTGGAAGAAGCAGTGATGAAGTTAACAGCCTGTGAGCCGTAATTGGCTCACATTAAATCAAGGAAATGGTATGTTTTGTTTTGCCCTTTAAAAAAAAAAAAAAAATCATATTAAACAGGACAAAACCACACAGAGCCAAGGAAGGAGCAGGCAGCAGCTCTCAGGAATTTAGGGGGAGATTTGTGTCCCATGCATAAAGAAATCCAGTCCTTGCCATCACAGAAAAAGCAGCTTCACTTCAAAAGACCCAGCAGAAGTGCCCATGGGCAAGGGATGGGGAATCCAAAAAAAGGCACGTGGTGGCACCTCAACAGGTGCCACATCAAAGCCTGTCCCGACAGCTCATGGAGTTAAACTTGACATAATTAGAAGAAGATATTTCTTAAAATTCTTCCTGAAAGTTGTAGTATTTACCTCACCACCTCTCAGCCAATGTAGGATATCAAAAAACTTCTTGGTGCCTTAACGTGGCTCTGGACACACAGATTATTTCAGAAAGGAAGTTTTCTTGTGCTTGTTCTTTAAATTCTATTTCTAGCCCCTGTGGGTACATCCTGCATGTGAGCTGAGCTGGGGTAGGGCAGAACCATCCTCCCAAAGATCTGGGTCACCCAAACCATCGAGCCTTGCAAGTGATAACATCCAGCCCCTAAATCCTGCCCCGGAGACATTCCCCCAGCAGCCTGGCAGGGCTCAGCTGTGTTTCCACACACGCTGCACTGCACCCTGTGCTCACCGAGATTCCATCTGTCCCCACGAGCAACCTGTACTGCTGCTTCACAGCCCCCGAGCCCACTCCTGGCTCAGCACCTGGGCACTCAGAGCCACTGGAGCTTGTCTCGGTTGGACACAGCCACAGCAGGGTCCCAGCTTGCGCTGCCCAGCACTGGATTTTGTGGAAAACCTGAGCTATTTCTCAGAGCTGGCCCATCTGAAAGCACAGCACCCTGGGGATGCTCAGCCCCTGCTTTCATACAGAATCACTGCATCCATGTCCCCCCATGAAGATCAGCCACATCATCCGATGAAGGCAAGACACGGATGTGTGGGTTGCAAGGACTGCAAGGGATCAGCTCCGAGCACGGCTGGATGCGTCTCTCCCTCTCTCAGGACACACTGCAGCCCTGGGGAAATTCAGGGTCTAGAATCATGGCCCTGCACTGCCTCGACACTGCTCACACACACCAGCCCCAGGCCAGCGGCCACCCAAAAGCTGCAGCAGGAGATGCAGGAAGTCATGAAGCCACCACATTGCATGGGGAGGGCTGGAAACCTGTGATCAACCCCTTTTTATCCACCACCTCAGTTTCACTTCTACCTGCAGGCACTGGAAGTTGTGAGTTGCAAGATTTCACATATCCTGAAGAAAAGTCCCACAAGCAGGAAAAAACATCCTGCTTTTGGTAAATCCCACACCCAGCTGAAGATTATACACATCTTCTAGCTCATCCCAGCCTCTAGGTTGGCCAACTTGGAAATGGGACAACAAAACTCCTCGCTCTAAGCATGGGAGGATGAACAATTCTTCCATTTGCGCAGCAACCAGGAAATCCCCCAAATTCAACCCTTTTCTGACTTAAAAACAGCCCAAAAAACCACTCAGTGGGAAATTCTAATTTTATTTGGAAATGTCATTTCCAAATGGCACATGACAAATCATCCTCTGACCGAGCGCTGCTGACAGACAACTATTTATCCCCACAAAATTTCCACATAAACCCATCAATTTTGTCCATAGGGCTGGACACCAGGAGCAGAGTGGGAAGGCAGCAAGAGGAAAGCCAGGAGGGACAGCAGGTCAGAGCCTCTCCAAGAGATCACCGCAAACACTACAGCTCTCCTCAAGACTCATTTTGAGGCAAGATGCAGCCTTTTCCATTCATAGCGAGTATCCAATATTTTTTCAAAACCAACTATACCATTTTTTCCAATACATTAAACCAACACAGGCCTCTCCTCCAAGCCCCGCAGCACTTCATCATTCAGCGCCGTCGCTCTTGCCCGTGTCGGAGCAGAGCAGCTCCTGTCCGACATACATTTCTCAGTCTATTAGGCAGAGTTATTCTTTTTGCTCTGTGTTTTGATACTTACAAAGCCATTACCATCCCTTGCATGCACATCCATCATCAGGCCTTCAAAACTCCAGAAAGTCCCAAAAAACTATTTTCCACTCACCATGCAGCCTGCCAGGCTCTGTTCTTCTACTCTGCGTTCCTTCATCCATCGCAAGACATTTCAGCAAGTTCCGAGTCCAACCAAATAAACAGATGGCAGCCTGAAAAGGTGGTGATTTTTTGCTGTAAGGGGGGAGCAGGGCGACGGATACAGCAGGGCTGGGCTGATTTTGGTCTGCCTGGTTGGAAACACAAACCTGGGCTCCAGGCACCGATGCCCATCTGGATCTGGGGGTGCAAGGCAGCATTTTGCACAGCCCTGGGGTCTTGGATAGCTAGGGAAGAGCAGCCGTAGCTGCCTCCTGGGCTCAGAATCCCCCAGTTCCACCAATGCCATGCCACAGGGGTGCACCCATCCAGCTGCTAGTCCCCACCAAGCATCCATCCTCCCTGCATGTGCCCCCAGCACCCTGCAGCCACCAGCCGCTCTCTGTGCTGCTCTGGAAACTTGGTGTGTGCCATTCACCCATGTTTTGCAAGGAGGTGGTTCACCATCACACCTCTGCACTCCCCAGGAAGGACCACACACTCCCCAGAAATCACCCCCAAGCACCCACAGAGCAGCACCACGCTGCAAACACCATCTTTGCTACAGCCTTGCGGGATGCGGGTGATGCAGAAAACAGCAACCCTGCCCCAGCCCAGGGCAAACCAGCCCCGGGGCTGCCCCTGAGCCCAGCGCAGGGCACCGAGCATTATAGCATCCTGCCCCAGCAATCACCAGTCCAGGCTCACAGGGAAGATTTATGAAAGGATGTGGCCAGATGAGCGCTAGAGATGAATAGCCTTGAGGAGTGACTGATTTCTCCCTTACAAGAGGGATAGAAATTAATTTCTGAATTGGGTTAAGTTGCCAAGTGGCTTTGATGCCGTTTATTTTTTTGCCTATGCTCGTGATCTATTGCACAGCTGTTGGGGACGGAGCAGGGGAAGGTCTTATTGAGCCGAAGCAATACATCACTCCGGCCAAGGCAGCCAACAGCTCTCAGCAAAACCAGACTGACCTTTAATCTGCCACAGGTTGGGTTGCTGCCTTCCCAAAGCGGACGCCTCCTTCCTCCCTGATTCACCCTTGAGGCCTGGAACCCTGTTACTTGCTGCAGAGGTGGGGAGCGGGGCAGGAGCCCCTTCTCCACTCTGATGGCCCAGCACAGCCCACTAGAGATACTTCTGGTGCAGAGTTTTCTTTGATCTTACCCACCCCTTGTGCGTTTTGGTAGGACCTACAGTAATTCAGGAGACTCCCCAGGGAGATATGGGGTGGGGACAGGCTGCTGGGTGCTTTATTCCTTATCAAGACTGCACTTTTAAAAAGAAAACGTGGAGGGTAGAGCAAGGATGGGGTGTGTTCACTAAAAGACAGTGCAAGGACCCATTACACCACACTTGACGGACATCGTCCCCCTGCACACCGAAGGATGGACCTGTCCCAGGGCTCAGCCCCAGTTCCCCAAGCTGAGACCGGTGCAGGCGCTGGCTCCCCTGGGCTTCCCAGCATTACAGGTGCTTGGAGGTTTTTCAAGACACGAAGTAATTTCCTGTTTGAAGCAGTTGACAAATGTGCACAGAAACTGGATAACTCATCACGTTTCAGGGAGAGCCAACTGCTCCAGCTCAGGGGTCCTCTCCAGCACGCTTTGTGCCCCCAGATACGACGTGGGGAGGTTGGGTTGAGGACTCCTCTCTGTCCCACGTCCAAGTGGCTCTAGGTTTAGAGTAGATACTACAACCTTCCACAAGGTCTGTGGCAAGTGCACACATCAGCCATGTGCTGAGGAGGTGGCCCAGCCCAGAGCAAGTTCCTAGCCTCAGGCCCATCCTAACACCAATCCCAGCTCAGGAGATAAGCAGCCGCTGTATACCTTTGCTCCATGGCCCTCCTCCCTCCTAAAAGCCTCCCATAAACAGGGCTATTTAGGGGAAAACCTTGGTAATTAAATATTCACATAAATACAGCAAAACCAGCCAATGCATATTTATGGGCTTGAAGGCTCTTCAGTTAATAGTTGCTTTGTAGCCAGAAGCATGAGAATCAAATCAAAGGCAACAGCCCCTTTGGGGCAGAAGGTGGCCCTCGGGGCTCCAGCCCTGTGCCCACATGCTGGGGTCACAGCGGCACAGCCGGGCTCACCCCAGTGTGGCAGCAGAGCAGGTCCTAGGTTTGTTTTACTGGTCCCAGGGCTGCAGCAGGCCACCCAGCACCCAGCCTGCGCACCCAAGCACAATCTGATCCTGCCAGGGCCTGGGGCTCAGCACCCCTGTTCCTGGGAGAGGGCAGGGCACAAAGCCCTGGCCAAAGGGGAGACGCAGATTCCACTTTCTGAAGTCCTTCACTAGAAGCCACATTAATCTCCAAAACCAAATGAAATGAGGGAGATGAATTAGCAGACATTGCACATGCAGGTGGCCATTTTGCAGTAGTCTGCTCCAAGTTGTCTTCTCCTTGTTTAAGCCACCAACACTGCCACCAATCCCTCACACCCTATCAGGACACATCATCTCTCCCTACTTCAGCACTTGCGTCTGCAAAGGGGAAGCTCCTAGACTTTGTCTTTGAGAGACATGAACGTCCAAAGGATGCATAGACAATAGAACAGACCCACCCATCAACACAAGCAGAAACCTTTTGTCCAAGCACACCACAGACCAGCAATACAGGTTTCACACCTTTGCTCTGAGTAATATCACCCCCAGCAAGGACCCACAACCTGGCACACAAACCTCTCCAGGAAGCACAAGCACAGAGCTGGTGTGACTCTGCACAGGACAGCACGCTCAGCCCCACCACAGCCCCAAAAAGCAGCAGCCAAACAGGTCTACTATGGAAGAGCTAGTGATAACTAACCAGCAAGCCCACAGCTTCCTCCTTGCTAGAAATATTCACAGCAAAAACAAGAGTCAAGGATGAAAAAGAGAAAAATCCCTTACCTTGCAGCAGCCTCAGCCCCTGGAGACCTTGCAGCCATGTTCCCCAGTGAGAACCATCATGCTCAGCACCTGCAGCCACTTTTCACCTGGACCTGGGGGTCCTTTTTGGACTTACAGGGTTGAAGGCAGCTGTTTTGGAGTGGAACATGGCAAATCTTGCATGGCAGACACCTGGTGTGCTTGGTTTTGGGAAAAAGCTGAGGTTTGGGAGGGGCAGAGGGGATAAAGAATAACTCTCTTGATGAGTGGCCTGAGGGAATTTGAAGAGGAAGGATGCTGCAAATTCACACAGGCCGTGACCCTGCACAGAGGATTGCTACCACTAGAGCAAACGGGTGCTGCTAGCCCAGATCCGTGGAGCCAAGAGCATGCAAAGGAGGTGACTGATGATATCTGCCGATGGAGGGAGTGCCCAGGGTGCAGGGACCAGCTCCAGGTCTGCTGGAGGCTGTTGCAACATCCCTCTTTGGACCAACGTGGCACTTGAATGTTTTTGGATGAGCCGGCCTGCCACCCTGATGTCCCCTTGCTCCATGACCTTTCTTCCTGGAGAGAAATCACAGCCCCGAGTGCCTGAGTCAGCTGTAAATCCCCAGCATCGATCAGACACTAAATGCAGCACTTGGCAGTTGCAGAAGGGAAACCAGATTGCATGGAGAGAAGAGCATAGCAGGTCCCGGCTGCCACTAAAGCAGGGGGGTTCTCACACAGGCTTGGGGGTACAGAAACCATCAGGTGGTCCCAAAAGCATCAGGGACTAAGGCAAATGATAGAAACAGCAGGATCACTTCAGTAGTTTAGGGAAAGACACCTTTTGTTAATTAGATCCAAGCACAAAGCCAGCAAGCATGCCCACCCCCCCCCATTTCGTACAAGGTGAGTTTGGATCTTGCAGCCCCCCAAGGACCTGCAGATGCCCCAGCACAACACTGTCCACTGAGCCCTGTGGGGTTGGAGGGGATCAGGGCAAGGGGGCAAAGGCATCCATAGGCAGCCCAGGACCCTCAGCAGCTGCACCCAATGTGGCAGAGATGCCACCCTCCCATTTCCCATCCTCATCAGGGCTCTTGAGCCCCCTCAGCTGCTCTGTGTTCACCTCCCTCTCATTTCCTCTCCTTCCTCTTCCTCAGCTCTGGTCTACGTTGAAAACCCTTCCCCTGGGTGGCTGTGGAGGCTCACACGGATACAATATACCTTTGTAAAAAGAAGCAGAGTTTGACTAGTCTGACTGGTACCAGTTCCTCAAGGGGAGAGACGTGGCCTTAGCAAAGGGCCATTTCTGCTGGTGGAAACAGCTCTGCAAGGATCGTCCCCGTAAGTGTCGCTGCAGTGATGGGTTTTGGTGTCGATGGGGGCTGGGTGGGACAAGGGCACCATCATTTCCCTGTGGTTCTCTGCCTGCTGGTTTTCCGGCCCCCCCCTAGTTTCCTCCTCCGAGGCCAGTGGGGTGTGAGCCCACGAGACACAGATTTCTCTGATTAGGCAATGCCAGACAACCTCCCTCCTTTCGTTTTCAGCTGCCTCTTCCTCCCAGTCCCCTTCACAGCCCTGAGCATCTGGCCCTGAGCTCAGCAGCGTCCACACCGTGACGGGCACTGGCCACGGCACTGCCATGGAGCCGAGCGTGAGGGAACCCCTCATGAGGAAGACAAGCTCCTCGTATCGGACCTTCCCTGAGAGTGCTGGCAAAAGGCTGGACAAGGAGTACCTGCGGTGAGGGCTGGGGCCATGGGGCTGGCTGTGGGGTGGGCTGTGCCCCCATCCCAAGAGTGCCGGGTGAGGGCTGGATGGTGGAAGAGCTGCTTTGTACTGCTGTCACTCCTGAGCTGCCTTGGGATGGGGTCTCATCCTGCCCAGGGTGTGTGGTGTTGGATGAAGCCATCAGGGAGAGCTGCAGTGCGTGGGCTTTGGGGCATCCAACTCTCGTGGGGGGACAGGGTCCTGCTTGGTGGCACAGGGGCCTTGAAGGGAAACCCCTTCCCAGTTTGACTGGGTCAAGCTGGCTGCCAGCTGGGTCTGTGGTGCCGCCCGGCTCCAGCTTCTGCTTTTCTTGGTTGAACTCACTTAAAATTTCCCAGAGAAGGGGAAAACGTCGTTGGTGCCCCGCGGGACAGGCTCTTGCTCCCCTATCATACGGCAAGAGCAGCTGCTGTTCCCCACCAGCCTGGTGGGACCGTGCAGGGCCATTCCCTGGGAAAACCCCTCCGTGGGTGTCAGAAGAGCTCCGGTGAAGGCTGGGGGAAGCTGCACAGCGGAGTTAAAGATTTTGCTGGGTGTGATAAGGGCACCCATCACATGCTTCTTGCTCTGTCGCTCCCTCAGGAGCCTCCACAATGAGCGACTCTACCTGGCTGTGTTTGCTGCTGTCCTGGGGAACTTCAGTTTTGGCTTCGCTCTGGTTTACCCCTCGCCCGTCATCCCTGCCCTGGAAGCTGACCCCAACCCAGCACTGAGGTTGGACAAGTACACAGCATCCTGGTTCGGGGTAAGGAGCTGGGTTGTCTCTGCCAAGGGCAGGGGGACAGAACCAGTGGGTGTGCAGTGGGAGCCCAGACCCACCAAGGCCCCTCTCTGCATCTCCCCACAGTCGGTGTTCATGCTGGGAGCAGCAGCTGGAGGGCTCAGCACCATGTTCCTCAATGACCGCCTGGGCCGCAAACTGAGCATCATGTTCTCAGCACTGCCCTCCGCTGTGGGCTACTTGCTGCTGGCCGGTGCCCAGGGGATGGGGATGCTGCTGCTGGGCCGTGTACTGACGGGCTACGCAGGTGGCGTGACGTCCGCTGCCATCCCGGTAATGTGCCATGGAAGGGACTGTGCCCGGGATTTGCGTGGTGGGAGATGTGGTGGTGTCGTAGCTGAGCATGGGTCATCCCACCACTCTTTGGAGGCATCAGCAGAGCTCCAGCTGGGATGGGGGTGGAGACGAAGCACTGGGTTAGCAGCCCTGGCATGGCCAGCCCAAGTTGTCCCCACAATTCTGGACTTTCCTGCCAGTAGAAAAGGGAAGGCAGGTCCTCGATCTGTGCCCCCTTCCTGCCCGCAGTTATTTCCTCCCATGTTCACCAAAGGCCAACCTCATGTTGCATGCAGAGGGGAAGGCAAGTATTGAGAAACCCTGGGGCACGTCCTTCCAGTAACGGGAGTCTGAGCATGCCGCCGGAGCATTTCTCCCATGCTGGGGTGAGGGAGGGAAGTGGTGGTGCCTGCAGGGCTGTCCCCTCCCCAGACCAGCTCATGTTGTTGGACCATTGGGTTTCCACCCTGAAAAGGCAGTTTCCCAGGAATTTGGGTTCACTTCACGGGCTGTGAAGTGACATAGGACAGGTTTTGGTGCTGACAACTGTTTATTGCAGCTCCATTAACCATCTTTTGTCCCTCCCCAGGTCTACATCTCAGAGATCTCCCACCCTGGGGTCAGAGGCATGCTGGGCGCTTGTCCTCAGATCATGGCAGTGCTGGGCTCCCTTGTCCTGTACGCTCTGGGCAAGTATCAGTGTTTGAGGGCAGGAAACTGTCAGCAAGACCTTAAGGAAGGGGGGTTTATTTCAGACAAGTTGATGGATTCCTTCCCCTTGTAGCCAGCTCACAACCACCACCAAGGGGTGTGCCAAGGGCATCTGGACAGGGTGGCCCCTGTGCAACCTCCCCTTGTGTGTGTGCTCAGAGGGATGAATCCATAACCCCCACAGACCTGAGGCCACCACTCTGCCCGCAGAGTCCTGCCAAGGTTTCATGAGGGCTGAAGAGCAGCACGCGATGAACTCCATGCGCATCTCCTGCCAGTGTGGGCCCTGGTTGCTGCAGGACCTTGCTGGATACTCTGAGATTTGGGGGAGTTTAGTGGAATTTCACAATATTATACAGCTGAAAATGTTTCTTTGCTGGGAGAAAAACACAAACAAAGTCTCTACTTACTTATGTTTTAGTTGTTTCTTTTTTCCTGCTGAATTTATTAAATTAAATTATTGGGGTGCACACATGGAGGCAAGGCCAGGACCCCCTTCCCTGGGTGCTTTCTGTTCCTAACCAGGCTGCTCTGGCAGGGCTGGTCCTGGGCTGGCGCTGGCTGGCCGTCGCTGGGGAGGTGCCTGTGCTTGCCATGATCATCCTGCTCTGCTTCATGCCCAACTCGCCCCGGTTCCTGCTCTCCCGGGGGAAGGACGATGAGGCTCTGAGGTCGCTGTGCTGGCTGCGGGGCAAGGACACGGACTATGGCCAGGAATATGAGCAGATCAAGGACAGCGTGAGGAAGCAGGTGAGGAGGCTCACTTCCAGATGTCACATGAAAACTGCAGCATCCAGCCTCCTTTGGGTACCTCCTGAGCCATCTTCTGGGTGCCGGGGTGGTGCCCAGAGGTGGTAACATCCCAGCTTTCTGGCTTTGCCTCCTCCAGAGCCGGCGGATTTCCTGTGCTGAGATTAAGGATCCCTTCATGTACAAGCCCATCCTGATTGCGGTGGGGATGAGGTTCCTGCAACAGCTCTCAGGTGTCACCTGTGTCCTTGTGTACCTGCAATCAATATTCAAGAAAACTTCCGTCATCCTGGTGAGTCCCGGGGTTCAGCCCATGCTTGGAATGTCTTGTCTCCACTGATGGCTGCCCAATGCTCCAAGTCCCCTGCAGCTCTAAGACCTCAACTTTGAAGCCTTTTTTTAAAGCACATGGGTGGCAGCAATTGCCAAGCACCTGCCCTGCACAAGGCTGCATGAAGATGATGACCAGGACTGAGCCCACTGTTTCCCCACTCTCCTCCTCTGAACTTCAGGCTCTTCTTCTCTGGTCCCTTACTATAGGAGGATAGCTTTGACAGGGTCATGGCAACACATGTAGGAACCTGCCCTTTCCCTGGCTCTCCAATCTCAGCTTCCCTGCTGCTTTTGCTGTTGCAGAAACCTGAGTATGACGCAGCTCTTGTTGGCTTGGTACGTCTGTTCTCAGTAGCGATCGCTGCTGTGTCGATGGATAAAGCTGGGAGGAAGATTCTTCTTTTTGTATCAGGTATGTCTCTCTCCCACTGTTGTGTGAGAAAAGCTCTTAAGGATGTCCAGAAGCTTTGCAAACATGCAAGGCTGGAAACTTCAGCCACGCAGGACTTGGGCAGGGAGTGGGGGAGGTCTCTTTCCTTTTGGTGGTGGCTCAGCTCCTGAGAAGAGGTGCTCCCAGGAGCTCAGCCCTTGGCAAGAGGGGATCACTCACCCATCAATCCCACTGCACTGTTGCATCTCTTCACAGCTGGCGTCATGTTGGTCTCCAACCTTACCATGGGGCTCTATACCCACTTAGTGCCAGCTTCTCAGAACAGCACCATTGCCAACAAGACCCTGGTGAGCTCTACCAGCCTTCCTGCTGAGCCAACAAACTACATCACCCTCATCCCTCTCCTGGCAACCATGTTCTTCATAATGGGTAGGTGCAGAGAGCAACAGAGTCCAGGACCCACAGCATGGGGCTGGGTACCAGCCTGGGGGGTGGATGTTTCTCATCTGAGGCAGGGTAATACAGAGCAAGGAGATTGGGCTTGGAGTTGGAAGGAATGCAGATGTCTCTGGAAGATGAAGAAAGTTGGTATTGAAGTCACTTTAAGGACTGACAGAGTATGAATGGGGGAGAAGGATTGATAGGGGAGCAAGGCAGGATTGCACAGAGCTCTTCTGCTCTTCTCAACAGGCTTTGAAGCCTCAACAGCCTCACCTTACCCCTTTTCCCTTGCAGGTTATGCCATGGGCTGGGGCCCCATCACTTGGCTGCTGATGTCAGAGATCCTCCCTCTGAAAGCCCGTGGGGTGGCCTCGGGCCTCTGTGTTGTCATGAGCTGGCTGACAGCCTTCACCCTGACCCAGCTGTTCCTCCACGTTGTGGTGGGTACTGCCCTGGGAAGGTGGCTGGCAGCCCCACTTCAGAACCTCTCTGCACCAGCTCATGTCTGCTCTCTGCCCCACTTTCCAGGGAGCCTTCGGCCTCGAGGTGCCCTTCCTATTCTTCGCTGTCATCTGTGCTGGGAACATCTTATTCACAGGCTGCTGCGTTCCAGAAACCAAAGGCAGGTCCCTGGAACAGATTGAGGCCTTCTTCAGGACTGGCCGGAGGTCGTTTATGAGGTAGGAGCTGCTATCTGCCAGCTGTGCTGGGCTACCCATCCACATGCTCAAGGATGACAAAGAGAACAGTTGTGCTGCTGGAGATGGAGGCTGGAGCTCTCTGTGAAGGCAATGGGAGAGGAATGGGCAGCAATGATCATCTCACTTTGGATGTAGAATTTGCCAACTGGAACTTTATTCTTCTCTTCCCATCATTCAACACTACCTGTTGCTCTCTGGGCGATGTTTCAACCCAAGGTATGGGACCAGGTAACCAGTGCCAGGCTGGAGATAAAGATGCTCTGGAAAATAAATGTGGCTGTGGCCAAGAGACCACACACATCCTTTGCTCAGCAGCCACCAAACCAGCCCGAGAGCCACAGGGTTTGGCTGGAACAGAGTTAAGAGCTGTAGCCATTCTGGCAAAAGTTCATCATGTAGCTGCAAGAATAAAAGAGTTTTGCCTCCAACTGCAAGATGTTGCCTTGATTTGCAGAGGAGGGAGCTGCAGGCAGGTGGGATGGGAGAGGCACATCAGGACCATGACAAGGGGACCACAGCAGCCTGCAGCTTCCCAGATGAGTCTCATGTACCTCAGGACTGTGAAAGAGGCAGAGCCGGATATTTTGTATAAAAAGCTGCCATGTTTTATTGCGCCAAAAACACACGTTACACTAGAAGCCTAAAGAACAAGACCAAATACAGTTCACAAAGAAAATCCAGGAGAAAACAAAGAAGGGGAGCAGACAAACATTCAGCTGTAGTGCAAGTGATTCACTGTAGAAAAGACATGGTGAGTGCTGACAGTGCTTTGTACCAGGGTGGGTCCTTCCCACCACAGGGTTTTACTGATCCACAAAGAGGAAGGTGGATGTGCCTCCATCACGGTCGTGTGTGGAGCCTCCACCTCCATCACTTTGAGATTTCAACTGCATAGTTAGTAGCAAATTGTTCTTACCCCTTTTCTGGGTGTCCTGCAAGATTAAGGACCTTTGTTTTAGAGCCTAACCCTAGGTAAAACACGGCTGTAGGAGGTGGTTGTGGCTGCAAGGAATGAACAACCTTGCTGAGTATCACATCCACCCCAACTCCTCCTAAAAGGGCAGAACAACAAAGGCTGATAGGGGAGATGATTTGCCCAAGCATTTGGCCAACCTCCTGAAATGCACTTGGGATCCTGAGGGTGGGTGGAGATGCTTGTGTCCTCCCATTCCTGGAACATTCAGCCTGCTGTGGCAAGGAAGCACGGGCTAACATAGCGTACTTAACCCAGATCTCAAGCTATGCTAGTTACTATTTAGATCCCCTGCAGCAGGAGATGAGAGAAATCACCTAAGAGAAGATGTGCTTTATCAGAGGATTTAAAGCAGCCTGGGACAGAGGAAGAGAGATGGGCCAAAACCACAGAGAAAATGCAATATTAGACCTAACCTTTGCAGCTGAGACCCATTTCCAGAAAGATGTTCAGCCCTGGCTGGAATACGACTGTTTCTAAGCATGGCCTGATTAAGAGAGGTCTCAAGAGCCTCTGGTTTCCACTAACCTTCCGAAAATCAGGATCTCTGGCAGCCCTGTGCTAGAGCATTCTCTTTCTTACATGGCTATGGACCAGGGTCTTGATATCTTCACTCCAGTGAAACCCTTCCCTGAAGACAGTGGATGCTTTTTCCTGAGGAAAAAAATGACAAAGATGAATTGAGCTTCCCAGGGCTTGTCCTAAGGAGATAATGCCCAAATACAAAATGAGGTTGGACTCTTCAGGTCCTGTGTGAACCTCACTGGAGAAGTATTTTCTGAGTGACCTCCTTTGTTTAGCACAGGAAAGCTGAGGGGTTTTGCTACAGCATTTAGAGTCTGAGAAATCACAGTGGCTCTTTCCAGAGGTAGAATGGTCTTTTTATTCACTGCACACACAGAATCAATTGGTGTTACAAAATCAGCTCCTGCCCAGAGCAGCAAGGTCTGGGTATGCAGCAGAAAGGGAGCTTCTGCTCTTTTCTTCACACCCAATGGACAGCCCCAGAGGACAGCAGAGCTAAAACGCACAAGTGCTGTCAAATTCATGACTGAACGGGGCAGGGAAGAGTTTCAGGCTGTATAAATGCACGTAGGTAAGTAGCACACAGCTCCCGCGGTGAATGGTGGGACAGTCCCACTCAGCGCACGTGTGCCGCCAGTACCCAGGTGTCTTTCCACACTTGATGTCAACATCTCACTGTAGTCAATGCATCACCCTCTCTTGAGCTCTTCCATAACCAAACTTCCATCCATCGTCTCCCAAAAGGCCTTTCAAGTCAAGCAGAACCTCTTCCATAGAGACCCCGTGGATTAGCCATCCAGCCTGGATGCCATCAGTGGGGAGTGGGTTGAGCCTGTAAAATGTCTAGTGCAGAACTTTTAACTTCATTATCCTTACACAGCTCCAAGCACCCTGATAGCGCCTCTAAACACAACTAATAACCACCATGCACTGTGAATGGGTGTATTAACTACTGTGGTGCTACTACTCTAAAGGTCCTTTCTATCTCCACAAAAACATGGTCTCTTGCCCACATGGGGGTAAGACCATCTGCTAATTGTCACTACAACTCTTAGAAGCCATGGGTGCTGTCACCAAGCCACATCTTCAATGACAGCAGCATCTGGCTTGGTTTCAGCTGCATCACAGACAGCTGAAGTTCCCAAGAGCTCCCACACCAGACACGCATCTGTAGGAGTCAGCACTCTTGGAGCACGGATCTGAGACACCTCCTGTCGTGGCAGGCACAGAGACACTGAACAGACCCAGTGTCTTTAAGGTCTGTGGCCAAAGGCTCCAGCTCAGCTCTTACAGAAGAGTCGCTGACACACATTTTCAATCAAAGCGCTGAGCTTTGCAACCTGCTAATGGTGGCAGAGCTGACACAGATTGCTTGCCTTGGCCCCTGTGTCAGACCCAGCTGCCACAGAACACAGCATGACAGTACTGTTGGCATCTACGGGACTTCTGCCATGGGTGCCCAGGGAACAGAGCGGACCCATCCATGCTGACAAGTCCTCCTGGTGACCCGGAGCAGCACCAACCTGCAACAGCCCCGGGGACTGCTGCTGGTCTATGGCCTTAGGACAATCAGGGGAAGCCAGTAATGGTCCTACCAGGTTCATCACACATGTGATCAGTTCACAACTGTTTCTCTGTCACCTCTGCTTTGCCTTTCACCTCCTATCACTAAAGCTACTGTGGAACTACTCACAGAGCAAAGCAGCCACTACCAAAGACATGCTTGTAGCCAAGTGCATCCATCTGCAACATTCCTCTACTAAACACTACTTAGCCCCCCAAACCCCCCTGAAAACAAAGCGGATGTCCTGTTTGCTAGGCAGGACTCTGCCCTTGAAGCACCCAGTGAAGATACTGTGCAGGGACACCACCAGCTTGAAGAGCAGCTGGAGTATCCCGTGGGCTGCAGCGTTTTCCCCGGGCAGCCGAGTCTCTCTATTGCTGGGATAGGCAACAGGGATCAGCCGAGAGCTGGGGGCTCCGGAGCAGCGCAGCCTTTATTGAAACAAGCTGCATCTGGGCTGGCGGTGCCTGTTCTGCGTCCCAGACAAGCTGGTGTCAGAGCAATCACAGCTCGGAGGCCTGGGGGAAAGGGGCTTAGCACAAAGCGGGTACCCAGCATCCAGCTGTGTGTAAAGAAACCCCAAGCCGCCTTCCTGACTGGTGTAAATCCTCACACCTCCCTGAACTCCGACCAAGAGACATCAGCTAACATTAGCTGGCAGCTTAGCCCCCCAGTCTCCAGGGACCCCTCTGCCTCCAAACCCGGCCACCCCCTCCAGCCGCGGCTCCAGCCCAGGCTCTTGTTCAACTAACATGAATAGAAGGACATGTTATATAGCCAGCTCCCAACGTGACACTGCTCAAAACCACAGAGCGGCTGGGGGACAGACAGCACCCAGTCTCCAGCAGCGTTTCTCAGACCCTTCTGGTACCCCAGTGATTCAGATGGGACCGCAAAGTGTTGGTGGCAGCAGAAGCTCAGCTCCCAGGGCAGAGGAGTAAGAACAGGCTGCAACCCCTGCTGCCACTGCTCACCAGGGCTGCTGGGTCAGTACAAGCCTCCAGCCCAGCAGTTACAGCCCAGTTTTCCCCCCTTCTTTCTCCCAGAAAAGAGCTTTGTCAAGCTAGTGGCCCAGAAGAAGACAAAGGGTTCAAAGGAAAACACACTTTCCAAAAGTCTGAGAAACGCTCCCAAAGCTGAAAGAGGATTTGATGGTATCCCAGTTACAGCATCCTGAGCTCTCCCTGGGTTCAGAGAGACCTGCCCAGTGAAACAAGGCAGTCCTTTGAAGGACAGGAGATAGAGCACTCCTTTCTCCTATGTCCAGAGAAAATGAGTCCTATTGAAATATTTAAATAACTAGAAATAAATTATCCTCCTTTTTCCTAATCAAAATAAAAAGCAATCCTGTAAAATCAAATAAATAAAAAACCCCAGAGGAAACCGTGATGAGAAGAGGGAGAACTGGACTTAGTGTGATGTTTCTTCTGCATGATAGAAAGCAAACAGAAAATATAATGTGAAAACCACTGATGGAGCCTACAATGAAGCAGCAAGCCATCCCAACTATCCACACGGAATATGCCACCTTCCCACACAAAACCAGCCCAGGACCCATGCAGAAAGAACATGAGCCCAAAGAGAAAGGCTGTACCAGACAGAGGCAAAGAGCAGGTCCCTTGTACAGAGGGATGGGCCACAGGAGAAGGAGCAGGAGAGGTGACAGAGCAGAATCCCAGGCTCACGAGAGAAGGATACTCTTGTGTATCAGTAACCCTCAGACCAGCCAAAAATCCCACTCGCCTCAAGCCATAAGACCCTTTTTCAGCGGAGCTAAAGCAAACCTTATTTCCCTTCTTCCCCAATATAAGAGTGAAGCTTAAGAAAAGTACCCTTATTAAGACAAAGTCATTCTTATAATTCAAGTAAGTGGCAGTAACTGCCTGCAGCTGTATCCAGAGAAAGTGGGGACTGTGCTTTGTGGCTACCAGGATCTGCCCCAGCTCCTCCGCAGAGATGGTTATTGTCTCTAGATGGGTTTTTTGCTGGAAGTCCTTCCCCGTGCAGCGATGTCTCCAATGCCCGGTCTAACTGGACCCATATTAAAATGACTTAATGGAAGAGGACCAAGCTTCAGCATCACCATGTATTGCTAAACCCTGGATTAGTATTAGACCTGGGAAGGGCCACACCAGAGAGCGTTACTAAAACCATGCAAGGTGCAGGTTACCCCCAGGTGTGAGGCCAGCAGCTCCCTGACTCCCAAGAGACCAGCACAGGCAAGGAGCTGGCACCTCAGCTCTGTCCCTCTTCACCCCATCTGGACAGCACTTCCTAAATGACCACTGCATCCTCAGCCCATTATCAGGTGTCACTCCAAAGAAAGGCTGCCTATTCAGGCTTGTGATGCAGCACTCAAAAGGGCCAGCACCTCTGCAGCAAAAAAAAAAAAAAAAAATAAGTTAAAAATGGGTGGACTGTGAAATATTTGTTGAGGAGCAGAGAGGGGCCAGCACGCCGAGGTCTGGCTGCTGGTGTGAGAAGAGGGCACAGCCTGCCCTAGCTCCTGAGATTTCCAGTTGCTGCAGTGTCCAGCTGTGTAAGAGAGAGGGGAGCAGGCAGAGGGAAGGGCAGAGAGGATTCCTGTATCTTCACCATCTCAGTGTCCAGGAAAGCTTCAGAGAGCCTGTCCCTCCAGGGCCCCTGTGAGCTTCTCTTCATCCATTTGCTTCTGCTGCTGGTGGATCCGAGCATAGGAAATGGCATCTCCCCTGCAGAGAGAAGGGACAGCATGGGGATGTGAGCTCTGGGTGCCCACCATGGAGGGTACAGCACCTGGCAGAGAGGTCTCCCAACTGGAGCCTGAGCCTCTTGAGGGATGCCAAGAATGAGACTTGTTGGCTCTCTCCAATCCCACCAAAGCTGCTCACCACTCCTAGAGCTGGGCCCACCCATCCAATGGCTGCAGAAAGGGGGCTACAACCCACAGGGTAACCTAGATTGAGCTCCCAAGGTAAAGCTCAGAGCTTCAGCAAACCATAGGACCTTTCAGATGATGGCAGGGAGATGTTCTCCGGCAGCATCTACACCTGGAAGCATGGTTAGCACAAGAGGAAAGCATAGCCTCATGGAAGCAGATGAGGGTGTGGGCTAGAGGTGCACCTTCCCCTTCCCTCCCCTCTAGAAGCAGACAGATCTCCCTTACTTTTTGCCGAGCGCTGACAGGCCATAGAGCACCCCAGTGGCAAAGGCAATGGCATTTCCAAAGAGCGTGGTCAACGTCAGGCTGAGCATGACCGGGAACGCAGCCATCCTGGAGGAGAGAGGCAGCCCTCAAAGCTGGGCTCTGCTTGGGATGCAGGGATGCTCATCCATCACGGCGTGCCCATGTGCATCCCAACACAGTTCCCAGGATGGCTTCCCCACCACAACACACCCCAGGAGCATCCTCACCCGCAGTAGAAAGCAGCTTTCTGCCAGGGCCGCAGCTTGTCCGCTCTCGTTGAGACAGCGTTTGCGAACTCGATGAACTGGCAGCAGAAGGGGGCTTCGCACAGGAACAGGACAAAGGCGTTGAGCCTCCAGAGACAGCAAACCAGAGTTAGTCCTGCCTGCGTGGCCCAGAGCAAGGGTTGGCAATGCCCCCAGCGACCAGAGACCAGCCGCTCCATGGCCAAACGCAGGCAGAAGGGAATGGTGGGGCTGGACCCCACTGCACTCCCTCCCCACTTCCTGATAATTCCCAAGCCCTGGTGCCCCATACTTATTCTGGATAAGGGCATCCCAGTATTTACTGAAAAAGGGGTGGGGAAAGGGGTAGGGAAAGAAGAAAGAATATGAATAGAGTAAACCCAGCATCTCAACCTGCCCCATGGAGCAAGAGCTGGCAACTGGCAGAGTCTGATGGATGTTTCCCTCACACCCACTGCCCAAGCAGCTCTGCCCCTTGCCCGGCATCTAATTAACCAAACCTCCCACCCAGCAGAAAAAAGAAAAGAAACTCTGCTCACATCATCCACACACCGGCCGCGATGTTCAGGGGGTTGATGGTGACACAGTTCCAGAGACCAGCAAAGGCACAGGCTGGAAAGCAAAGAGGCTTTCAGTCACCATGAAGACCAACCCAGTGCATGGGGCTGAAGCCCAGCGGGCAGGTCTGGCTTCTCCTCCAAGCTCTGCCCTGCAATTGGACCTTGTAGCCACACCAGCATCCTTTTGCTCTCCTGTACTTCGGGCTGCTCTGCAGAGCAGGGGCCGCCCAGAAGAGCCTTTGCCTTGGTCAGCACCTCCAGGCGCTGCAGAGCAGCCTGTACAGACCAGCACAGGAGGCTGGGTGGAAAGGTCAGATTGGCCAAAGAGAAGCCCAGGATGCAGAGAAGGGTTTTTTCCCCAGCTCCTCTGCCCCAGTATCCTTTTGCTCCAAGCACTTGGTGTCTCAGCAAGACACTTGCACAACGATTTCACTTGAGTGGAACAACAGAGCGTTTGCTTTTATGTGGGGTCATATATACCACTCCTTGTGGCACCCTGGTTTTTATTTGCTAAGGAATTACTGCTTTGTCCCAGGATGAACAAAGAGATCCCAGCCTGTGTATGAGCAGCCCGGGGAAAATCCAGCAAAATCATGACTTGCAGCACCAAGACACACAGGCAACAATAAAAAAAAGCAGAGGTGGACCCCAGCTCAGCCACACAGTGCTGGTTCTGCACTGGAGATGGGCAGAAAAGAGCCAAGTTTGGGTCTCCACTAATACAAACAGAAGCAGATGCAGCAGAGCCCAAAACAGCCCCAGCGCTCCCGGCTCTGTAGTGCAAGGAGAGGAACCAGGCAGCGCTGTCCAAGCGTAGGCTGCACTTGCCACCTTCCTGCCTCATTAAACTTGCAGAGCGATCCCAGCACTTGATACGGCTCTTTCCCTCCACTGATACCAACGGGCTGCTGCTGCTCGCCTGGGAACCTGAGCCTGGGCAGGGAGGCCAGCGAGAGACGGCTGGGAACACCACCACCCTGCAAGCCTCCAGCAAGAATAAGACAGCCCTTCAAGGCTGTCTGGGGGTGATTAGCGGCACAACAAAGAGCAGCAGAGCCCCTCTCTGAGAATGAGACCAGCCCTGAGTGCGGGTATTTCAGATGTCCACCCGTGTTTTGCTAAGGGGATCCCTGAGCAGAGCTGCTGTGAGCAGTCCTGACCTTCAAAAGCCTGGCACATGTTTGCAGGGTTTTGTTGAAGCGGTCACTGCTGAATCCTCAAAGTTCTTTTAAAAATACTTATCCTTATTTACCAGGCTGGGAAACAGAGCTGCAGGACCATGACAGGACCCATCTAAGGTCATCCCACAAGCAAGTGGCCTCCTGTTTTTCAGAAAACAATGAGACAAGATTATTTTTAAAGGCTTCCTAAGACCATTCCACAGGACCCAAAATATTTCAGAGAATCCTGCAAGAATAAAATCAGCCAACAGAGGAGAAATGCCAGAGGACATGTTAATATCCATGCTGCAAGGGCACTTCTCATCCTCCCCCATCACAGAGGAACCAGTGTCAGTGTCCCCACAGTACAGGGGGAAACTGAGGCACTGGGATGGGATGATCTGCTCACTGTCACATGTTCAAACAGCTGGAGAGCTGGAAAAGCAACGGCAAGCAGGATTTTTGGGAACAGCAGGCAGCTCGGAGAACGGGGCACAACACGGAGGTTTCTAACTCCTCTCTGATCAACAAACCCTTGGATGCCGATAGAAGCACTCAGAGGAAGCACTGCAGGCTTGTGACACCCAGGAAAGCACACATCTGAAAATAATGCTGTATGACTTCTTGGCACTTTATAATTAGCAGAACGGCAAAAAACAGCTGCATCTTGACTATCCCCAAAACGCAGCAGAACCTGGCCTTGCTGAGCAGCACAGCAGAGCATAGAGGTCCAAAGGGTCCACAGCTACAAAATTACCCAGAATCACAGAACAAACCCAGGGAGGCAGAATGTTACTTTCCAAGCAGGGTTTTGGCCTTAGTCTTTTTAAAATCTAGTCATACTGAGGTTGTTTTGTCAGGGTTCTGGTTTGGTTTTGTCCTCAAACACTCCAAAACAACCCTTGGGCACTAAGTGTCCCTGCAGCAGTCTCAGCAAAGCAACCACCCCAGTTGCCGATGGACTAATGACCCAGTGAGCCTGAGCTGAGCCAGCCCCTACGTCAGCACGAGCACCAACCAGTGGGAAGGGAGTCAAAGGTTTATAATCGCAGGAACACTGCACTCGGTGGTGGCTGCCAACAGCCACAGAGATAACGATTAAGTGACCTTCGGTCTCCTCTGCAGAGCTGCACACCCCACAGCAGCCTGGTGCATCCTTGTCCCACTGGGATGGGATCAGCTCCCGCCTTGGTACCTAAAAGGAGGCGGAGCTGCCAGGCTGGAGACTCCTTTTTGCAAAACAGAGGCCTCACAATGGGTTTAAAATGCGGATAATGCTCAATGGCACGTAAGCTATGGAAGACAGACAGTTCTGCCATTTGTTTAACTGCTGTCCCACCCTGAATCCCTGAGGAAGCACAAATAACTGGGAGCTAAACTGGGGGGGAGAGCGGGGAGAACACCACCCCTACAAAGGCTCTAGTCATTTCAAGCAGCTGGTCACTGTCCTCAACACAAGCCTATTTTTACTCCTACAGCATTTTACAGAAGCCACAGACTCTCCTCATCCTTTTACAAACAGGAACACAATGGAGAGAAGGGGCTTGGCCAAGGTCACCAAGCCAGCCCGAGCAAGAGCCAGAAACAGATCCTGAGCCACGTTTGTCTTGTTCCTGCTCCGGCCCCTGGACCTTTCTGGCTTAAGCACATTGTGGGCTGCAGGTGTTTGCATGTGGTAGAAGTTGTCTGCCAGTCTCACCTTCACTAACAAAGTTTCTCATCCTTTCTATGAGGAATTTTTCCTTCTGTAAGAAATAATCCAGCCCTGCAGCAGGGCCACAATCCAGTTGCTCAAAATCCTTATAAACGAGTCCTGTTCTTCCACAGCCAGCTCTGAAAACAGCAGCAAACTCCAGCCTTGCCGTGTTATCAGTCCCCTCTTTTCCAAACTGTCCCTTCAACGAGGGGATGCTGAACAAGGAGCATTTTGAAGAAGGCTGTTACAGGTGTTGGAGGGTGTCCTCTTTCCACAGTCCCCCGTTTCCCTGCTCGTAAGAGGAGTTTATGTCTCACATTGCCTCGTCCTCTGCCTGATGAACCCCACAAAGGGAGACTGTCAGGGCTACTGATCAAGCTGAGTCCCCAAACCATCGACAATCCTGTTAAGAGCCCGGCTCTTTTTCCAAAAGCTTCTGCTCCCAGACTCATGTAAATACGTAAAACTCTCAACCTTCCTTTAAAAACAAGTCATGAGCTCTCAGAGCTATGAACAAAAAGCTGGGAAAATAATCCAAGTATAACTCAACAGCTTTGAAACATGAAGATAGAGAAAAAAACTCTTCAAAGACTTGCACTTTAAAGACACTCATGAGCTGCTCTAGCATGAGGTGGGAAATGCCACCAATGCAACCCAACAGCCATCTCCTCCAGCTCTTCACCCTCCATCCACATCCCCCTGAGCTCTGCACAGGCCAGAGCGACATAACAAGCGCCGACGCTCCAGCTACAGCCCCAGCCCGTGGGAAAGATGCTGCTACACAAAACCCCGACCTGAGACCTGCGCTGAAGACACGTCCCAGCTGGTCTCTTGGCCGTCTGCCGGGACCAGAAGCACAGGGGCCCCAGACAGAGCATGGCGAGGCTAGGACGTTTTGCCCTAGAAGAGCAGTCCTACCAAATCTTTTCACACCTCCAGAATTTCAGCACCTAAGACATAAAACAGTGAGAGCAGCGTATGTTTTACCAGCCTAGCCAGGAAGGGCTGTAACGAGCCTGCCCAACCACACCACGGCCTACAAGGTTGGCTACAAAAACACCATGGGCTTGTGCAGTCAAGTCCAGAGAGGCAAGAGGCAGGCATGGGAAGGGGGCAGGGAGAGAAGGGGATCAGACGAAATGCTCCTGTCGAGGGAATAAATCAGGGCTGACCGCACTGGCTGAGAAACACTCTTGTTTTACTAGAAGTCGTGGACCTGAAGCAGAAGAAATTCTCCATCCTGTGCTCTGCAGGAGATCAGACTAAGTGGTCATAACCGTCCCTCCTGCTTTTAAGAGCTATTAATCTCTCCACAGAATGTAGCAAAACAGCACTACAGGACAGGCTGATTTCTGGCAAAGTTGCAAAGACTCTTTCCCTGGGAAAATTTTTTTCAGCAGCAGGTAATTCAGAGCACAGCCAACTCACTTTGCTGTACGCTGGCTCCCTTCTTCTCTCCGTCCGAGACTAAATCCCTTAAAAAACACACAATACAAACCAAGTCCATTAATCCTTCAAACAAAAACACAGGCAGGCCCTCTGCAATTGACAACAGGAGTAATGGGAAACATGCTCAGGATGGGGAAAGAAAATAAGTTGCAGGAACATACAAACACTTGACAGTCAAATAGGATGAACCAAATCCCGTGGCCCCTCTTCAAGCCCCGAACCTGACCCTGCTGAGCACCCCGAGTGAAATCATCATCTGGTTTGTCTGCCCACAACCCTCCCGCAGGACCAGGGGCTCGGCTGCTGCTCCCATCACTTCCAGCAAGTGCTGTAACCAAGAAGGAACTTGAGAATTTGCAGATCCCCCCATGATGTCCCTTCTCCCAGGTGCCAAAGTTCAGCAGATCCAGCGAGCGCAAAGCGCATCCCTCACGTGCCAGCTTCAACCACCCCACTTCAGGCATGGCCACAACTCTTCCTTCCACCCAAAACACAGCAAACTGCTGTCTAGAGCAGACACAAAGCCATCACCCCAGATGGCAGTTTCGCAGCACGCCCTCCCTACGCAAACATGACCTTAGCAGGAGGCCGGCAGGACCCCGACGCACATTTTCACATGCACAAGCGGCCCCGAGGGGGAACGTTGGGCTGCAAGGGAAGGGGATACTTACACATGCCCCCGATGACCCCGGCAATCCTGCAGAGCCACCTGTACCACCAGGTCATGCCATCATCGGCGGAGGAAGCCGCTGGGTCAGGGGTTGCTGCTTGGAACTGCTCATCCTGAGAGCTCATCGCAGCCCTGCTCCCGGGGGGTCAGGGGCCAGCACCCCGCTGCCCACCTGAGCCCCAGCAGTGCAGGATGCCACCCTCTGCTCAGGTGGCACTCCTCTGTGCCCCCCTCCAGCCAGCCCAGGAGACAGCCCCTAAACCCAACCCTGCTGCTGCTGGACCTCTCCCCACATCCCCATGCAGGGCCTGGCCCCCGGCATCCCCCCCAGGGCTGACAATGGAGGGTCTCTGCCCGCAGCAGCGATGCCAGCAGAGCTGCGTCCACGTCTGCCTGCGTATTGCATTGTGGGTCCCCTCCTCCAGCAGGCAGGGCTTTGATGTCACTCTCATTAAAAGGCTGGTGGGCAGAGCCCGTCCTGTACATATTCATAAGCAGCCGCGCAGGCGGGCGCTTCACGCCAGGATTTGGGGTGCACCGGAGCTGGGGGTCCCACTTCACCCGGTGAATGGCTCAGTGCTGTTATCCAGGCAGCCAGCGAGTGCTCGGGAGAAAGGGAAACGTGAATTTTTGCATTAACGTGGCTTTCATAGCATTACAAAATTCTGCCCTCAAGGTAAGAGGGAAACTCTCCCCTTCATCTGAATGGAATCAGGTTTTCTCCCTAGGAAATGGGAACAGAGGTAGGACTTTGCAAGTCAGAGATGCCCCAGTTGGCAATCTGGTGGTGTCCAAACAAATGGGAAACAGCCCCAGTTCTCTTAAATTATAGACAACAGCTCCAAATTAACATGGAGCATCCAGTCAGTCACCAGAGCCCGTCTCTGCAGAGCAGGGACTCTGCATAGTTGATCTGGAACAGTAACTAGCAGTGAGACTTGGGATCCAGAGCAGAGCGGGAAGACAGATCCCATCTGCTAGAAAGTTGCAAGAAAGGATTAAGCAAAGGATGTCTTTTCATTAACATCTCCTGTCAGACAGGAAATGAAGGCCCAGCGCCTGCATCACCCACACACCGCGGTGGGATAAGCTGATACATCCAGTTCCTCGAGGATCTCACTTCAAGAATCTACTTTCTAGCTCCTCCAGGAACAGGATGTAAATCTGGAGGCTGGCAAGCAAAAAACTCCAGGCTTCACCGGCAAAACACAACTATTAAGAAGACAGAAGAAAATAAGATTTTTGCGGTTGTAAAAAGCTGTCAGAGAATTCAACTGAAAGAAAGCAGAACAGGGTTAAACCTGCCCAGGCAGAACCACTGACTGCATCCAGCAAGGGCAGATGTGTCCAGCCAGGCTCCAGGTGCGGAGAAGGTCCCTTAAGCAGTAGATTGGGATTTTGAGGAGCATGACAGACTTGGACCAAAGCATGGCCCAATGTTCAAGACACTGCATGTTCAAGATATTAAATAAGAACAGCCTAAAAGATGTATTTAAATCCAACTGGAGGATTTGTCACTACTCTAAAATACCTCTTCCTGCTACAACTTGTATCGTGCAGCCTCAACAATCTCTCATTGCACAGTTCCTGTGAGATGAAGGTACAAGCAGATTAATACGCAGCTACTGTTCTTATCTGAGTAAATACATCTTGGCACCAAACCCATCATTAAGATACAGAATTCTTTTATTTTCCCATAAAAAAGAAGTACTGGTATCACTATCAGATATATAATAGTAGAACCACAGGAAGGGTGGCTGGGGAGGGACCTCTGGATGTCATTTAGTCCTCCCATACAAACTGTCACCAGGGCTTGACGAGGTGAGCAGCGCCTTGGTCTAGCCAACCCCTGAAAACATTCAAGGACAGTCATTCCATCAGCTTTCTGGGTGACCTCTCCTCATGCTGCACTACCCTCCCGTGCAAAGAAACCATCTTGCCCCTATACCTCTCTAGCCTTCTTGCACCAGCACATTTTTGCCTCCTTTATAACATCGCAGAGTTTCAACAGGCTCCAGTTTTAAGGGGCATTTACACTGCAGGAGAGTGAACTTCACAGTTAAACCATAATCACAGCTATTTGTGGTATACAGAGGTTTGTAATGGGACATTGAGCCACTGAGAAATGAAATTACCATCCTGAAAGGTCACAGCATATTACAGAAGCAGGACCCTGAGACTCCAGTGTCCAAATCACTTACTGCAGACATGTAAACTTCATTAAGAGCAATCAACACAGACAATCCTTAGGAGGACTATTTGCTAAATATTTGTTAGTTACATGTATTTTGCATAACCTTTGTAAAAATTAACTGAGATCCCAAAGGAGCCAGTAGGTATTACTGCTCTTCCTCAATAGATGAGGAAGTAGTGACAAAAAAAGATTAAATGACTCGTGTGACCTCGAGCAGTGAACAGGCAGCAGCGAATAAACGGACCACAGCCTCTCAGTGCACTGGCCCCGGCCCCTTTTATTTGGGCTCAATAGCATGATATTCAGCCCAGAAATTGGTTTGGTGATCCTTAACATTTTCATGAAATTCAATTTCAGCTTGGCTTCCTGTTGATTGCCAGAAGAAGTGTTGTTTCCCACGGAACACCATCGTCTTCATGGTGTTTACATCACGGACCTGCATAAAGACAGACCAATATTGTGGTAGCCTGCAAGTGAAGTACCCATAAAATACTGGGGACTTGCAAATGGGTCACTCAGAGGGAAGAACTGCCCTACACAAAGGCTAGAAGAAATATAGCAGCCCTCAATAGTGCCCTTTCACACCCACAGTTACGTAACAGAGATGAGAGTCTGACTCTCTAGGATCTGGGATTGAACTGGAGGGAAACATTTATTGAGGAGATGGGTCCGTTCCCATCCAAATCATCCCCTTTAGGTTTCTGACTCACCAGGATGTAATTGAAATGTGTTTGGTTGCTCTCACTGCCCTGGTCTATGTAGAGGGCGCGGATAGCTATGCGATGCCGAGGGGCCACGTTGATGAAGGTCCGACACACTACTTCTTGCCTTTGATCAGGCAACTGCACAGGATTCACTATTTCACCTTGGGGACCAAACAGCTGCTTGTCACAGTCTGAAAGAGGGAAAAGGAGCAGAAAAAAAAAATATTTAGAAAAGTGTCCTGCAGCTCCAAGACAGAAATCATTTAAATTAAACACAGGCAGAAAAGTTTGTCTAAGAATTTTCCTCTGGAAACCTCCAGGTATGAGCAAATACTCGCAGGGGGCTTGCCTTTAAAATGGATAGATAGCCCACAAGTAATATTAATTCCAACACTCGTCAAGAAGTGGCTGATTAGCTGCTAAAAATGAAGTAAGTTTTCCATCTACTTCCATAGGCAACCATGATCCGTGGAGCTCTGTGAGCCTAGTCATGGGTGCCTTAATCTAGAGCAACAGCAAAGCTTTCAGTAAGGTACCTTGGTAGTATTTTTTAGTTGCAATTCTGCTGTTGTACTGAAGAACAACCCCATTTCCTGGCAGCAAAACACGCTGTTTCACAATCAGTGTGTTCGTTCTGGAATTTATCAGCGACAAAGGGAGCTTCCTGCAGCCTGTCCGCCACATCATTCGCCCAGAAAACAGCACCACCTCACCTGGAATGGATGAGCATGGGGATCAGAAACAATTTTACTTTAAGAAAAAGATGGCAACCTTTCTTACAGAGCTCTGGAATCAAGTAATTTCTGCAGCTTGAGCCTATCTTATCAAAATCTGTCATGAAAACAGTCCAGTTAACTAATCTAACTGTACTGATGCCAGCAAAAGGGTGTATTACAGGGAAAGCTTATTACAGGCCAAAGCAAGCAGATTCTTTAACCCATAAACTCTTTTCATCTCATATTTATCAACAAAACAGGTAAGAAACCATTACGTAGGGGGACAAGAGGCATCATCTTCATTCAGTCCCATCTGGCAATGACTTGGTGGGACAGACAAACTGGTAAAATGGTTTCAGAGATCACACAGGCTCCAAGGCAGCAAGAATCGTTCAGGGCACCAAAAGCACACAGGCAGAAGAGGTGCAGATTTCCCAGAGAGCACAGGCAAGTCCCCAGCACACCCGGGGCGGTACCTGCGCTGCAGTTGAGGGAGCTCTCCAGGACACCGACTGTTATCTCCTCCCCGAGAGGACGTCCGATGGCTACAGTGCAGTCACTGCTCTCCACACCCGTCATGTTGATGACCCCGGTGGCATTAAGAAAGAGCTTTCCACAGACACCTGTGCAGCAGAGACAGGTGAGAAACACCCAGAAGGAACTACAGCTGCTGAAAACCAGCCCCTCCGTGCCCTTCGTGGCACAACATGCCAACAGTGTGCCCACCTTCTGGGTGGAACACAGGAAGAGTCAGCTGCTGTCCCAAGAAATCCCTAGTCAGAAGAGGTTTAGGAAGCTCAGGGAAGCGAGTCATTGTTCCTAGTTCAGATAACACAAACAGCTCATGGCATGCTGGAAGAAACAGCATGTTGTCCCTCCTAACAAGGAGTATTCCTGTTCCTGTATGGCAGTAGGGTCATCACAAGCCAGCTGCACACATTAAGCACCTCTCTCGATCTTTTGGTAGCATCCTCCTCACCTCCACTGGTCTTTGTCTGTTCCTGAGGCACAGCTGGCACAGCAGACGGAGGAAGATCCAAGTCCTTGTATCTCAGCTCTTTGGCAGTTGCCGCTGTTGTCAGATGTGTGGCTGGTGTCACTGTCTGCAGTTCTGCTCCATGGGATCCAGTCCCTGCCGCCTGCTCAGGACAGGGCCCTGCAGAGCAGCCACGTACCACGAGGGCCTTGGGGAAGTGCCTGCAGAAGATGGGGTTCACGTGCTTACGGGTTAGCAGGTTGAGGCAGAAATCCTGCCGCGTCTGAATGCCATTCCCACACGAAGTTGAACACTGCAGAGGAAGAAACCCACAGGCCTTTATACATGTGTTTCAGGTGGCATTTAGAAATAAACACATTTATTGGGTCAGGGATAATCTGGAGGGCTGATCTTTTGTTCACTGATACTGTTGTGACATTTGCCCTTTCAGTGCTGTATTTTCATCAGCAATAGGATGCCCCACCTCCCAGGGGATCTTCTTTGAATTGCAGAACCACTTCCAAAAAATCCAGAAAGATCTGCACTCCAGAAGAAAACATGCCAAGGACCATTTTTAAACTGCAGTCAAAGCCTCAGCTGAGAAAGGTGGGAAGAAGACCTACGGCTGCTAAACACAAGGCCGTGGAAAGGATGGAAAACATCCCTACAAATGGTTTAGCATTTCTGCGGGCAATAAATATACAAAGCAGAAGTGGTATTTTTCCCCGTGTGTGCTTTAGGGAAGTGAATGGCTATAAAACCGCTGCACTAGACACCAAGTGCTGCATCTGAACAGGAGCAAATACCTCTGTCCACTCACTGAAGCTCCATTCATAAGAGCACCTTCGGATGACACAGGGGATGCTGGTAAGAGGCTTCTCTGCCACAGGACACAAACGCTCCTCCAGTAAAATCTCCTTGCCTTGGTGCATCTGCACACAGGTGACCAGCTGAACAGCTAAGCCGAGCCCACAGCTGGAGGAACAGGGCCCAGCTGGGGTCACCTTCCATCTGACAGAGGATACAGAGGAGAAAAAAAAATGTTGGTGACGAATCCCCACCCTCTACTGTCTCTCACTTGAGAAAATGCATTTCAACTCCCTGATCCTTCTGCCTTCTCCTCAGCAGCTTTCTTTGCCCCTCTGCCTCACACACTTTGCTGCCTATGGTACTTAGGGTAAAGAAAAAAAATCTCTAATTTTTGGTGCAAAACCAATCTGATCTCCCTCCAAAATGCACACCACTGAACAGTCAGATCAGAAACCCCCCCAAGCTATTTCATCCTAAGAGTGGCATCCTGCAGCACCTAAAAAAAGTTCAGATGCCAGTGGCTTTCCAGTCCCACAGCAAATAGGGCAGGGCAAGCTCTGCCCCATTTATCAACCCTGAGCCACATCCTAGATCACACTGATACGTGTTCACAGACAACTGCACTTGTAGCCCACGTGTAGGAATTGTTCCTACTTCCCCAGGGTAAAAAGGGATAAAAAGGTTTTCCAGTTTTTCCCTGAAATCAAACTCTGAAGACTTCACTTAGTTCTGCCTGAGAATATCCCAGCCCAGGAAAGACTCTCAGTGTGCTCAGTATGTTTGCTAGCGCTACTGCTTTTGCAGCTAGCTGTGCTTTCAAAGCAGGGCAGGGGAAGACAGCACCCTCAGAGTAGCCTGACCCTTACTTTACCACATCCCTGGAGACAGAGAGAGGAAGGAGAGACCTCTCGCTGGCTCGTTGTCCCCTAGTAAGTGCTTACCTTGGTGGGCAGGGACTGAGATCGCAGACTTCCATCCTGCTCTCTGGCTTTGGCACCGGATGGCAGTTTTCTTCTGGGGTTTCCTCTTTGGTATCAAAAGCCACACATACGTACTGTACCTGAGTCTTACCTAGAAAGGGAAGCGATTTTACTGCACAGCATGCATGCAAGGGCTGAAGATAAGCCAAGCAGCGTGAGTCACATCTATGCGTACAAATCAAGCAAACTCTGCCCAAGCCCCATGCACACTTATTGTACTCACCCTCCCAACTCTGAAGCACAGCAGCAGCCAGCCCTCTAAACCATTCCCTGCCTGAGCCAGGCCCCCTTGCCTCTTCTAGACTCAAAAAAAATTGTGACCCCAGCTCCACATGCACTTAGAACAGTAGAGGGGAAGAGACCAGGTCCCTGAGGTTCCTGGGCACCGAGCTCACACCTACAGCCAAGTAACCATTCCCTGCAGCACTGAAAGATCTCACCTCTTCCACAGGAAACTGAACAGTCTCCAGCTACAGGGCTCCAGACATACACGGTCTGATTTTCCAGCTGGATACGCCCAAGTGACTCCGGAGTCTGAAGTAAGTGTGCATCTTCCTCCTCAGAACAGAGCAAAAAGACCCAGACTGATGTTGGCACCTGCTTTCCACACTGATCCCAATCTAATGAAGCTGGGAGATACCTCCAGATCAAGCCTGCTACACATTTGCACTGAAGAAAGAGGCACACTTAAACACTTCCTCCATTTTTGCAGAACATCTAAGTATCAGGAATAGCTAAGGACATCCCACAGCCAAGACTCCTCCTAATTCACACTACCTGAAGAGAGACTTGAGACTGGAGATGCCTAAAGCAGTATCTTCCCCATCTGTAAATATCAACCCAGCAGTGGCTCCCCAGTACAGATCCAGACCAGTGAGCCTGTGCTGTGAAGCCCTCTCCCCTGCCAGCAACCCTCCCTACCACAGCAGAACCTCTGTTTGCCAGTGAGGTATTTCCTAGAGGACAAGGTTTTATTTCTGTTACTGGTTTTCTGCAAGAAGAAATGAAGAAGGAACATAGTTAACAATTGCCCTAAACAAACCACCACTAAGAACTGGTGAATCCAACAGCCCAAATTAAGCGGAACAGAGCTGTCTAAAGTGACCTTTAACGGGGCAGACATCTTTGGTGTAAACCACCCTCCCAGGCTCCAGGAATAAAGTGGCGGCTCTTAACTGGTAGCCTTCTGTGGATCACAAGTGCAAAGCTCCCAGAGAGACTCCTGAAGTAAGCCAAGTTAGTTAGGTGGACTCACTTTGTCCCAGCCTAAAGGGCAGACATTAACCACACACGGCACAATGGAGGGGGGTTTGTCTTCTGCTGGGCACAAGCTGTCATCCACTACAGTCTCCAATCCATCGTGAAACTGAACACAGGTCAGGTTCTGCTGGGCAACTCCAGTTCCACAGACAGCAGAGCATTCATCTATCTGAGACATCTTCCACCTAAATGGGAAGTAATTGTATCACCCTACTTCTCATCTGCATCATGGAGGTTTATTACTCATGCCGCTGATCACAGAAATGAGTCATACAGGGTATTCAGCTTCTCTATTTCAAGAGCCCTGTCTGGATGTGATTATTGAGAGGACAACTGTTGGAAATTTAAAGTTCTTGCACTGACAGCTCTCTAGGACTAAAAGCATCTAAACCAAAGCGCTATAGTTCAGTGTAATCACTTTTTATTAAACACTAAGATGTCTATGAGATCAATGTCTGGGCAGACTTGGCTCTTGGTCCTCTTTCCAGTCTGATTAACACAAGGGCCTCCTCCAGAACAAGATCAAATCTTTGTTGGCACAGTCTTAGAAAGGATGTGAGCAGGCATCTTCTTCTCGCCATGCCCTCAAAATATTTTCATTTAGCACACTGCTATAAAATATTGGAAGGACCATCTCCCACTCATTCAGCTGACACCTCAATTACCTCATGGGACCAGGAAAGACAGAACATGGTTTGGGATCCACCACACGATTATAATTAGGAAGAAATTACTTCATATCTCTCCTTTTTTCTCTCACCTTGCATGATGCAAATGAGACTGCAGAGACTGGGTTAGCTGGCAGAGAAAGGACAAGCAAAGCAAGAATTCAGCTGAGCTTCCAGGAACACCAACCTGTAGAGGCATGGCTCCATGGCACAGGGCTTGTGCTCCAAAAGGGGCTGTGGGAGCTCCAGGCACCACTGATCCTCTGTTATTTCATTCTTTGTCTGGTCAAAGCACACATGATCCACTGGCTGCGTCCCTGGGATACAAAAGGAAAAGGAAAGGAAGTTATAAACAAAGCGAACAGTTCACCTCTATTATGCTAGGAAGGAAGAGCAATTTCACCTTACTCAAATCATCTCTGCAGGAAAACGGCATATTTGGGAACAGACTTTCTATAAACACACAAACCTCTTCTCTCTGATAAAACTTTCCCTCAAGAGTTTTAAAGTGACTTTCCAAGATGAATACCCCAAAAGATGAGAAGTTTGATGGATAAGCCACTGCCAAAATGGAAAGATACCTCTAAACAGGCTGTTTGCAAGAACAAGGGTATCAGTCATAATTTGGCCCAAATTACTTCTAATGATCTTGATGTGTGACTGATGAGGGAGAGGTTGCTGAAAATAAGCTCTAGCAGTCAGCCAGTTTTAAATGATGTCCTGCAGAACTAATCATGTGATATTATCATGCAGCCTTTGTACACAGGCAGCACCGTGCCAACGTCCTCAAAGTGATCATCAATATCCAGAACTAAACTAGGGGTACTGGGGGAGAAACTGCAGGCTGGCAGTGCCTCTGGTATGTAGGAAAAGAAATCTTCATAAACTACAGTTATAAATAAGATTTTTAACAATACTGAACCTAACAGGTAAAAGTGCATGAAAATCCAAACTCCAAAAAGTTACAAGCAAGAGTCTCCTTTGCAATTAATAAAATACCAACAAAGAGATAAAGGCATTCCTGAATCTCAAAGAGCATGACCCTGAGAAGCAGATGTCAAGAATCAATCAGCAATGTTATCTTTTCACTACCCTCCTTGTTTTCAAATAACATCTACCTGTAAGGAGGGGGGCATCACTTTCAGCTCTCAAGATGCCATTTCAGCTTGGATTCTCAACTTTCTGTTATTTTAAGTCCCAGAGTTCTATTTTTTTTTGTTTCTGTCTGCATTAGCTGGGAAGCCCTAGAGAATTTTGAGTTCTTTACTTCAGGGTTTCAGCACTCAATTCACCTGGGGAATCTGCTGGAAAAAAGCTCTCCAGACATAACTAGTCCTATAGATTGACTTCCACAAGTATTCATTACTGTATTTTCTAAATCCTTGTCATAAAAGTCTTGAGAGGCTTGCCAGTGTCATCTGCATTATCTTTAAACAAGATGTCAGACCGCCTAACAGAGTGATCTGTTACAATCTGCATTATGATTTCTCCAGGGAGACAGAAAGGATTAGCCATAGCACAGGAATAGAATTCTAAGAAGGAAGTTTCATAATTAGCTCTGAGGCTTTAGTTGGACACTAGATACCACTTTGGTCTCAGACTTTTGATGTTTAGCCAACTCCAAATTACAGTCTTGAATAACTTTGAAAAATCTGAGAACACTATTTAATATGAAAACCAAAAGATTGGTTAAAACCTATTTAAAAATTCTCTTCATGATCAAACATTTTCGCTCCTGTTTTGAGGATTCAGCTCATTTGCTGATTTACTAACTTAAATCAAAGCCTGTACCACTTTTTTCTTTGGTTCAGTTTAACACTGGCAACTGCCGCTCACTTTCAGCAATTTGCTTTTAAACTCAGTTCATTTCATAAGTTCTGGCCAAGTATCTGTTGCTGATGTCACATTTCTTTCAGTCAGCCCAACAGAGCCCATGGAGTGAAGACCTGGGTGATCACCAGCTGGCCAAACTGGAATTCTGCCCAGATCCGTGTAAGTAGTAGAGGTTGAGCACTGCTGCCTCACCTTCCCCACACGTCACCGAACACGGCCCCTGCTGAGGAATCCACATGTACGTTAGATTCTCTTTGGGGACAAAGTAGCTGAAGGTGATGTCTGGGTTGGTGGCATTGCCATGTTCTTTTGCATACCTTCGATAGACCTGGTGAAGGAAAAAAGTTGTGGTCAATGCACAGATCAACTCAGGCTCACTTCTTAGGACAGATCAGAGAAGCTAGTCTCCTTTTTCTCCATCCAGTCCTAAGCCTCAGTGCTGACTCTCAACTCTTGCCAGATGTAGTCAGAGTACTCACCCTGGGAATTCTGTGCACAGGGCACTGAAAAAAAGATTAACCCAAGGGAAAGGTTTAACTCAGTGTTTCTCCCCACACAGCCATCCCCCAGACCTGCAGAAAGCCTGTAGGCAACCAACCCTCAATCTTTCCCAAGAAGAGCAACACCATCGCTCTTGGTGAACACCATCTCCACTGGCCTTAGGCACAAAGCCTACTAGATCTGGATTCTGCACTGCAGCAGAGCTACACAAACAGCCTGGCCAGTTCTGACTGGCCCCTTTCCAACTCTGCTATTTTAATTTACCTGTATTTCAATTTCTTCTTGTGTTGGCCCATCTACATGGACTTCCTCCAGGGTTGGCAGGTTGTCCTCGGTGAGAAACACTTTGTATTTGATCTGGCTGTCCTCCAGAACCGATGGATAGGTGACATTCAGTGACATTTCTCCTTTTCCGGCAACCACATACTCTCCTTTAACCTTCACAGCTAGAGGAGCAAAACTAGCAGTGAGGTTGAGAGATGTGATGTGGTCACCAGGATCCCCTGGCGCTGGCTGCTACAGACTGCCCATTTGCTAGAAACCAGTTTGATCTAAGTCGGGCATCCCAAAGAACACAGTTTCTACCACTTCCAACCGGAGAGCATCCCACAAACAAATCACATTATCAAGAACTTTCCTCCCAATTCAACTTCCTTGTTTTCACAAGCTTGTTGTCAGCCCTGCCTGTAGTCCATCTTCTCCTTGTCATTCAACTCACCCAAATGTGTGAAGAATGGTCTGTGATTGGTAACATGGACCAAGGTAGTGTTATAAGGCAGGGACAGAAATGTGACGTACTCTGGAAGGATGGAAAAAAAGAAGATCTGGTCACCTTCTGCTACTGTAGCTCTGCTAAAAGGCTGGGGCTTATACCTCAAGCCCTCTTCACCTTACTAGCACACTATCCATTGGAGGACAAGCCTTAGAGGCAGCAATAAAGCTTAATTGTAAACGGGGGTTATATAGCTAATATATATATTAAAAAAAGGATACAACAGTGATGGCCAGCAGGCTAAATTCACTCTGACCTTAGCTCTAGCAGCTTGACTTGAACACGGTGATGGTGAACACAGCAAACAAAACTGAACTGAATTCTGTGTCCTGGTCTCATCTTTCTTTTATGTTCTTTTTATGTTCTATGCTAATATCTATATGTGACACTGCAAAGCCAGATCAGTTCCCAAATGGATGTTTAACATCTCTGGAAATATCTGACACAGCCTTCAGCTCCCAGTCATTTGCTGAACTTCCCAAACGGCTACATACCTGATCCATGTCCAGAGAAGAACTATGACCAAAAAAGTCACTCTGCCTGCACAACAGCTACCTCCCTGCTACAGATCTTATCTGCCTTCTGTGCCGACTACCCAAACTCCATCACCAATAAAGTCGAGCAGAGGCAGAAACAAGAAGCCACATACAGAAGATTATGAACACTGAATATGCACAAATATGCGGCACACAGGCAGTACCGTAATGTTGAGCCTGAGTGTGAGGACTACACACCTTTGGCTTTTCCTTCTGTGTAAGATCCACTCACTTTGGTGCAAGTTGTGTTATCACCCCCACAGACCTTGCAAGAGTCCGTTATCTTTTTGGAGCCCATCTGGCCATCACACCCGAATGCCTGAGCAAAAGGGAGAGTCTGTCAAAACTTCCACACGCTGAGAAGAAAGCAAGTGAATGAAAGTAACATTGCCTAAATTCCTAAAACTGCCTTTTTCACTTGTAATTCAAATTTAAGAAGATAGACAAAGCTGTATTTGTACCTAGATCTACCAGCGTACAGCAGTATGAAAAGCCAGCGTTTGGGAAGTCTTAGCTGAGAGCACAAGTTTCATTAATTGTGTGACATGTTCTTTCCCATAAGAAGCAGCCCAAAAAGATTTCTCCTGTGACCTGAAACAAAAGGCTCCGCACTCCCTCTCTTCTATGGACTCTTTCTGGAAAGTGGAAACCCCCCCAAAAAAAATAACAAAAAAGTAGCCCAGGAGAACAGTAAACACAAATGGCATGTTCTACAGGAATCTTTAGCTCCCCAAACCCCAAACCCAAACCTAGCTCACATCCTTCAGCCTGGCCTTCAATCCTGTGGAGCTCAGAAAAGCAATTCTATCCTCTTTCCCATGAACAAGACTAATTTACGAAAAGCTACAGGAGGATCTCAGCAGGCTTAGCAGCAAAACATGTGCAACTGCTGAATTTATGCTAAAGGCACCGATCCCAGGCTTTGGATGCTGCCATAACATAGATATTTATCACTGTTGCCAACAGAACAGCAGCAATCAGAGCAGATTATGGCCACCCCCTCTGCCGTTCGCTAGGTGGAAATGCGTTGCAAAATATTACAAACACGAGGATAATGAGAAAAACATAAAATGTTAAAAGTGTATTCTTGGAACGTAAAGAAATGACAGAAAACTTACAACCGGCTCAGCATCGAGCAGTTACTAAAATGCAGACAGCGCCGGGGAGTTATAGTGAAGCTCACCATAAGAGAACGCCTTTCTCATGTCCAATCCAGATAAAAAGTTCTACTTCTGTTCTGATTACTGATAGCCCAAGAATCAAATTTGTTGAGTTATGATTCCCAGGTTTTATTCCATATTTTGCCACTGACCCAGTATGTTCAACTCAACTTTTCTTCAACAGAATGAGCATTTTCTAGGGCTATTTATACCATGCAAACTGAACAGCTAACAACGTCTCCTCAACCAACTCATAAACCAATTGCTTCTTGGATTACGGACAGACAGTTTATGTACTTACTGCATAATTAGCAGAATGTCTTATCTAGAGGGCACTGGATGAGTACAGAAGAGCAGATTTGTTGGACTCCATCCAACAAGCTAAAAATAAAACTCTCTTCTTTTGAGGAGATCTCGCTCTGTTGTTTGGGACACGTTTCCCCCACCCCGCTCCAAGTGAACTGACCCCTTTGGTGGGGATTACACGCCAGAGGTTCAGTGGATTCCCCCATCACTTACTCTGCACCTTCCCAGTACACACAGATTGAAAGCTCCGCGGTGCTCAGAGTCATCCTGCTCACACCTGGTTCCATCTACGAAACTGTCTTCGCGGCTTACCATGAATTCGTTCCCAACGGCTCTGCACATGTGCTTGCACAGCAAGTCCCCTGGAGGAAGCAGGCAGGGGGACAGAGGAGTCACTCTGTCAGAAAAGTGCGTGGCTAACCACCAAGCAATGGGAAGGAGTCAAAAGGATCTGACAGAGCATTGTCAGATCTTACCTGAAAACTAAGTCAGTGAAACGACCTTTCGACTTCAAAGTACAGCCAGCTCCATGAGCGCTTCCCTTCCCAAAGGAACCACAGGTTCCCAGTATTTCCTTACCTTTGGCGAAGCCAACAGCAGAAGTCCAGGTATAAAAGGATGGCGCTTCTACAGTGAGATACAGCGGCTTTAGATTTGTTGCGGCACATTGTTCAGCCATAAAGTCCTGCTGGGTCATCACGCAGGCCTACAGCCCAGAGAGAATTTTGCAGGTGATGGAAGGAGGTTACGGAGCACAGAATCCTAAGCAGCATTTTACCCACGAGGTAAGGGCAGAAAGCAGCGGCTGGCAAGTAAACCACCAAAACAACCTCAAACAAAGAAAACCACTTTAAAGGGAGGCTGCGGGATATACAGAGACTTGTGTTTGGAAGCTGATATCTTCACTATTTAAACAAAATAAATGGATAAGGAAAACAATGTTAAGAATGCCCCTCTGAAGAAAACTATCATTAAGTGAGTCACTACTTTCTCAGTGTCTGTCCTGCTATGAAGGCACAGAGAAAATGCTTCATTACACGTGAACAATGCTATTAAATAATACTGCTGTCTGCAGAGTGGAACAAATACCTCTCCCGTTGTCAGACAGATGGAGGCTGTATGCCCGATTTTTAGTCCTCCTCCCCAGAGCAGTCAGCTGTGAGAAGTACAGTCCCAGCTCTCAGAGGGTGAAACAGTGCTAAGCAAAAAGCTCTAAAGATGTGATGAGCTTCATTACCTGAGTATTGCACATCTCCACTTGGATGCTGTCACCACGGCATTCCTGTCCTCCAAAAGCAGGCCTGGAAATGACAGGAGAGAACACCTCAACAGGTTTGTCCCAAGCAAAGAGCAAGACCCCATGGCCCTGAACCAGCCAAGAGGCTCTGCAAACTCCCCACCTCGTACCTGGGGTTGTTACAGAACCGCTGCCTTATCACAACTCCACCTCCACAGCTGCGGGAGCAGGAGGAGAAGGGGCTCCAGCTGGACCACTGCCCATGGACGACAGCCATGGGGTTCAGTTCTTCCAGAGAGCTGCACTGTCCCTTGGAGCACCACTAAGACCAAGTATACACAAAACTGACAGCAGCACCACAGTGAACCCAGCAGGGCTGGGATCTACAGGAGTGGCACAAGTCCTCATCTTTTTGCGGGCCAGACTGTAGCAGAGAATCCCAAGATGAATGAGGCACATTCTCACATGACCCTAGAAGAGTCCCTTCCCTAATTATGGTCTACATATGAGGTTGGGGTTAAAACAGAGCTGGCAGGTGATTTCCAGCAGAAAGCAAAGCCTTGGAGGACAGCTCAGATATCAGGCTATAGAACTGCGAAGCCACTCCAGAGATAGACAAGGTGGAAACACCAAGATCAGCTGGTCCCAGTTTGTGACTGGAGTGTCTGGCCTTAGCTCCCTGGCCAAGGGGCAGCAAGAGCCATGTACCTTCCAGACACCAACAATGTCCTGCTGTCTAATGAGCTCCACAGCACCCCCACCCACTTCTGATCACCAGACCAGCAGCCTCCTTACCTTATTGATTCCACACTCGGTACCATCCAAGAGGGGAACAAGAAGCCGAGTACAGCTGGATTTGTCTCCTGGTTGTACATGGCATGAGAGAACTTCACATATGTCCTAGAGCAACAAGAAAAATCAGGGAGTCACTTTGGCTCAGTAGTCCCAAAAGCTGCTCCGTTTAAATGGTGCATGTCCCAGGTGTTTGGTTTCCCCACAGCTACCCAACAGTGCAAGCAAGTCCCTTCATTTCTCCTGCTACGGGGCAAAAGTTGTGGGCATGTCAAAAGACCACCACTGCCAGCTCTAATGCTAGATGATCAACTGAAGCAATTAAAGCTTCACCTACCTTAGTGCTCCCTCATTAACACAAGATGTCCAGATGGCAGCTGTTAGCCATGCTGCATTTCTCAGACAGGGACTTGGGCAATGGTGGGGAAGTTGAAGGAATCCAATGAACAAGAGCTCCCTAAGACAGGACTCTGAGTTGGGGTACCCAGCACTAGCACCCCCAGGCCCCTGTTTGGGCAGAGGCTCTGGGTACTCTATAAACTTTAAAGGAGACTTATGTGGACAAAGGAGGCGATGGAGAGAAAGGAAGTATTTTTAAAGTCGTTGAAGGTTTGTTCTTTGCCAAGAAATCTGTGGCAGGAAAGCACCTTCCATCCCATCATAATAAAAATGTCCCCAGCTCCCTTCTCCTGAATCTGGGCTCCAGAACACGTCCTTGCTGCCCCTAGAAAGACAGACAAACTTTCTACCTACAACATTGCTGTCAGCAAAGGTGCATGCTGTGGCAACGCTTCCAAAGGCTATTTTACATTGCTCATCTGCTCCATAGTACAAGCCAGGCTTCCATCCAGGGATGCTGCCGTCCATGTCCGGCAGGTCATTTAAGCAGTCTGTTTGGCCTGTGCTGATAGAAACATAAGAAATATCACTTTCCCAGCTGTGGGCAGTAAGGACAATGACATGTTTGCAAACTTCTGCTGAGTTTCATTCTGGGAGTTGGCTGTTGCTTTCCCAGACAACACATGCTTGCTGTGGGCTGTGATGGATTTAGCTGCAGCAGCTGCCTGGAGATGCTCACAGTTCCCTGCTGCTGAAGTTATAACAGAAACCCATTCCTGTTCCTCACGCAGCCAGCTCACAGCCCACAATGCTTCTTTAAACCTAGATACTCTGACATTTAAAAAAAAAATAATAATTTCCAGGCTGAGCTAGTGTCTGAAAAGTTCAACACAGCCCAGGCATGTTAGTCACTAACCAAAATAATTTCCAGCTACTTGAAATAAAAACTGGGTTTAACCTCAGCAACAGACAAAAGTGCTAAGAAATAAACAAACCTCAAGCTTTTCCCAGTTCCTAATTTTACTATTATTTTATTTCTTGTCTTTCTCTGCTCTCTCCTAAGCTCCCAGCACAGGGATCTGCTCCCACACGGGCACACAGAACTCGACCATTCCCTTACCTGACAAAGGCCAGGAACTCTTCTCGGCTGCACTGTGACCAGACAAGGTCAATGCTATTGTGGTTTCCTGCTGAACCCATGATGTAACCGCTGCTGCTGCACCGATTCCCTTCACCATCGTGGGGGATTCCAAGACTGTAACAGAAGCAGCACAGTGCCCTGAGAAGAAACCTAGACGCTGGGTTCCCTCAGAGCCTCTCTTCTCTAAGCAAGGCCTGAGCTCCCTCTGCAGCTTTTCCTTCTACTGTTGTCACAAAGCTTTTCTCTCCTCTTTGCAGCTTCTGATGGTCACAGAGTATGTAGGGATATGAGAAATGCAAGGAACTCTTTCCAAAAGTTTTAAATAACCTATGGGAAAACACCTGTTAGGCCAAGAAATATTTTCCTTCTTTCAAATTCTTTAAATCGAGGAATGTTTTTAACTGAATAAAACATACGAGGCTGCTCTGGGGCTTCCCTACTGACCTGTGCCCAATCTCGTGGGCTATGGTGACTCCAAGGTCAAAACCAGTGTCCTGGGTAATAATACAGCTCCAGAAGGAGGAACAGACTCCACCTAACTGAGTCACTCCACGGAGCTCCTTGTTCCCATCAGGTAACTCCAGGTCAAACCTAAGGGAGACAGATACAGAGGAAAGAGCAAAGAACCACTGCAGCTAATAAAGCCAGGTCTAGACATTCAACCGGATGTATTTGCACCTTCCTGATGTAACTTTGTTAGCTACATAACATTTATTTTGACACATGAAGCTCCCTGGGCAAGGTGGTAGCAGTAGGGTCCCACGAGTGTCCATTGTTCAAAATTTGCGGTGATTCTACATTAAAAAAATCCCGATGTTCCCAGACAAGTAGAATAGAATAAAATGGGCTAATTCTATTTGCAGAAGATAGAGCAGCAGGATCTCTTTGAAGAGAGAGCACCAAAAGAAAGCCACTCCACTCAAGAAGTTTGCCTTCGACAAACGTAGCCAAGGCAATTTAAGGCAAGGAGCCTGAGAGTCAGACTGGACGTCTGAGTCAGAGCAGCACTAGGGTTCTTCCATAGAAAACACCAGTGGGGTTTCACTTCCAGTTACTGTTTGACTTTTCTGCCAATAAAAAGCTGATGTGGGTTTGACTGTGCTGCTCTGGAAGCACACCATGTCTGCTCAAGTCTGGCTGGTCCGGGCTTGGGGAATATCCCAGTTTCTTCAGAAACTGCACCTCTGACTAACTGCGCTACACTAAGGGTGGGAGAATCAAACCCAACCAGGAGAATCAACCCATTTCCAAAGACTCTGATGCCCAACAGCTGGAAGACCCAGTGCAAATCACCATCACTGCACTAACAGCTGCACAGCACCAGCCCCATTTCCAGTCCCCTCTCAGGGCAGGGGAGCTTCAATACCTGGTGACGTAGAGGACGACGTCAGCATGCTGGGGGTCAGAGTCATTCTGGGGGTTCACCTTCTTGCTCCACTCACAAACGCTGATCAGCGAGGAGGTGACATTTGTTGTGATGTTTACCTCTGGCTAGAGTGAAGGCACACGTTTGCACATTTCACACAGCTTTTAGCAACCCCTCGGACAACACTTGGTCCTTCCCGCTTACCTCTGGTTCTCTCAACACAAGCATTTGCATCAGATGAACCCTGAAATGAGCACCCAGTGAGGCATCTCTCAGCAGCTCTGCCCCCTGATGAGAAACAGAAAGGATTCAACAAAGGCAGCACCTTGATGACTCCCAGTACCTGCTCCCAATAACAACATTGCACCTGGTAACTAGAAGGGGCAACTATAACATCGCCAGGAAGTACAACATTGAAGTATACACTACAAATGTAAATAAATCTGTCAACAGATGAGAACTGTTGTTAGACTCCTCAGATACCCTGAAGAAGACAGAAGAATCTGCATGGAAAACAGTTTTATAGGATAGAAGAATGAACGCTAGAGACTTTTTTGCAACGCACGTACACAGAAAATGCATAAACAAATCCCTAATAGCAAAGGGAGACGTTTAGATAAATCCTGTAACACAAATAAAACGCTGAAATGTGAAATGTAAGATTAATTCAGTGGATCTGGTTCAATATCACTGAAAGCAACAGGGACTGGATCAAGGCTCTGGTGATAAAACTCTTGCTACTGCATTTGAATTGCGGTATTAGTAATGAAACAAAGAGCTCCATTTTCTACATGGGTTTTAAGGCTACAACATTAAGCTCTGAACATCAACTTTCCTTTGTGCAGCTCCTTGGATAAGGGAGAGCTTGCCATGCAGCGCCAGGGGAAGCAGAGAGGAACACCCTGCACATAAGCAGAGCTCTGCGCTGGGAGCAGGTAACCACAAACACCTCTGACAGCACACTCACAGAGGTCCTGGGACACAGCCTGTGACACTGTGAGCTCTCACACCGCAACAGCAATCCAAACAGAAAGCTACTCACAATGTTAAGGTTGGTGAGAATATATCGCTCCGTGTCCTCTTTGTGATGTGAGTAAACATCCGGACCTGCGACGACCATCAGCTCCAGATGTTTGACAGCTCCCTCAGCCCTCTTCTGCAGGCGAGAATGAAACTGCCCTGCTGAACAGCACAAATGAACACAGGGAGTTTAAAAATGCAAGACCAAAAAAAAGGTCCTCCAGATCCACTCCCTTTTCCTGAAAGACTACCATAATCCAGCTGGAAGACCACTCCTCCAGTTGCTTGCTCAGGTTTCCCATTTCTGTTAGTTTCTTTCACCTGCCAGCATCCTTAATATCACACCTATGCTATCAAAATAACAAATACCAAAATAAAAAACACACTAGTTACACCTCAGCAAAGTGAAGAACATTCACAGAATCATAATCGTGTTGGTTGGAAGAGACCTTTTAGATCGAGTCCAACCGTTAACCCAGCACTGCCAGGGCACCACTAAACCACATCCCTCAGCACCGTATCTCCATGGCTTTGAAACCCCTCCAGGGATGAGGACTCCACCACTGCCCTGGGCAGCCTGCGGCAGGGCTCGACAATCCTTTCAGCAAAGAAGTTTTTCCTGATATCCAGCCTAAACTTCCCCTGACTCAACTTGGGGCCGTCTCCTCTTATCCTACTCAAGTGTATTTGTA
>JAVSBS010013483.1:0-13552 GCA_033124195.1 Coracias cyanogaster
CTGACAACTCACAAAAGCAATTGGAACTGTGAATCCCATGACTGCTGCTGAAAATCAAAAGCTGCTGTTCGAAATCTACTGGGGAGGGTAGACTGTTTGCAGGGCATTCTGAATTAACGCAGTAGTACAAATTTTAGAGTGAAAAGCCTGCAGTTTGGTACCAGCTTGCTTCCAGTGAATCTCTGTGGCTAAAGGGCAGTACTGGGTGCCATGAGACATGAGCTGCAGCATAGTCTTCGTCACACAGTTATTGTGTGACCTGATTTTCCTCATCTTCTGTACGCTTTGTATTTTTCTGTGCTACAAATAATGAATGGCACATAGTCTCACAGAGGATGTGTGAATTTTTTTGTGTAAGCTAAGCCAAGAATGTTTAGTCCTCGAAATAAGAATATTTTTCTCAAAGGTTATATTTAACTTTCAGTTGACAGAATGACAGGAATGGAGACTGAAACTGCAAGAGAGAAAGCCATTGAAGAAGAAAGCACTGAACAGAAGAAGGAGAGAGAGAAAAAGAAGAGGTCAAGGGTTAAACAGGTGCTTGCAGATATAGCAAAACAAGTGGATTTCTGGTTTGGCGATGTTAACCTCCACAAAGACAAATTTCTCCGAGAACAAATAGAAAAGTCCAGAGATGGGTGTAAGTTTATATTCACCTTGTTTCAGTAAACAGACATGTTTCACTTTCTTCTTCACACTATCCGCTGGTGACAGTTAAAATTTACTTTGAGGTGCATGTCTACTCCTGGGGCAGATGGGAGTTTCATACTGGAAACCAGCATTAGGATTAGCAGCTCAAGAGGCAGAGCTTAGTACCAGTGTTTACAAAGTGTGTTTAGTGTTTCTCTTTTCCTTTCCTTTACTAGCATAAGGTAGAGGCATCTGCAAGGGTAGAAATGACTGTTTGGGATACCTGATGTATTTCTTTAAAATCTTTGCATCATTCTAAGAATAAGCAAACAGGGGCAATTTTACCCTTGGAGGTACAGTACTTGACTTTTAGCCTAGAAATATGCAGAAATTCGAATATCATTTGGATTTGCCGTTAGATATAGAAAATTTTTTTTTGTTTTCTGTGCGAGTTCGGTATGTGAGAAACTGTGTATCAGGGCTGCTACGTGCATCTTTCCTTATGACAATATTTGACATGGTTGATTTGATTTCAGAGTAGGAAATAGAGCTTGGTTCTGAAACTATATGCCCGTTTTTTAAAGAAATTAGTTTCCGCATTAGCTACAGGGACTAGTATGCAGTCTGTCGGTGTAATTGTTCAATAAAGTATGTGATGTCAGAAGGATAGAAGTGCAGTATGTCCGTAAAAAGAGGTGGTCCTTTTCCATTAAAAAAAAGTGCAGCAGTTTCCAGAAGTATTTAATACTTTTTATTTTCCTAAGGAGTCTGTGTTTATTGGAAATACGAGTCATTAGTCCAGTTGCATGGTGTGAAAAGTGTAGCCTTCTAACTGCTTGGTGTAGGCCTCAACTATATTCAACTTCAAGCTAGTTTTTCAAAACATAGCCTACAGTTTGTAGAGATATTAGAGCTTGGGTGTCATTTAATTGTTCTTGTTAGGACTAATACAAGATAATTTTCTGTCAAGGTTTTGGCAGCATGACTCATGGCAATCGGAGCCTGAGCAGGGGCTCTTTTGTGTTGAGAAGGCCGAGTTAAACACTTAATTGAGTACTTGAAGGAGAGGCATGCTTTCAATGCAAATTGGTTTTGTATTGTAAAACTACATCAGAAAGGGGGTTTTCTTCCTTTCTTTTCCAAGACAATCGTTGTCAGTGGGGAGGTAAAAGGACAAAATTCCTTTGATAAGGGTTAGCACAAAAGAAAATTAAATATGCGTTTACTTGAAACTTTCATTTTGATGGTAAAAGTTTTTTATAAATCCTGGGTTACGTATTGCAGTTATGACTTGCAGGTTGTTTTACAGAAATACTAGCGGAGTCTTAATATCAGATCAGAACACATAATACTTTCTGGGTTACCCTGATTTCATCATTTGCACCTTCTTTCATCCCTAGATGTTGACATATCACTTCTTGTTTCTTTCAACAAAATGAAAAAATTGACCACTGATGGAAAACTGATAGCTCGAGCAGTTAAAAGTTCGTCTGTTGTAGAGGTATGTAATACTTCACTCTCTGGTATTTGCAGATACTGGAGTAATGATGGTGGTAGTGAAATAGGCAACAATCTTATGGGAAATGCTTGTTTGTTTCTTGTTACCTGTAGTTGGATTTAGAAGGAACTAGAATCCGAAGACGCCAGCCACTGGGTGAGCAACCGAAGGACGTGGATAGTCGAACAGTCTATGTGGTAAGGTTGGACGTGTTGTACGTGCCTTGCGTCAGGCAGAGTGCTTTATTTCTAACCGTGGAACTCTTCTAAACTTCCTTTTGTTAATTCTTTGAGCGTAAAACCCACTGCCCCTTGTGACAATCTAATTGAATAGTATTTTTTTAATTGCCATATAGTTTTCTCAGAACTGGAAGGTAGATCTTCTTTGAGAACACCATGGATTTAGTGCAAGAAAGGTCTACATGTGGTATAAAAGCTACTAGAATTTTATTATCTTTTTTTTTTCTTCCTCCAAAAGACAAGGCCAATGTGAGGGAGGGAAATGTTTTACAGGTGCACTGAATGTGTAATGCTGAGGCCCATGGAATGGGATCAATGTGCATGTTTAATGCAGTAAATATTTTTTTGTATCAGAAATGTATCTGTGCATCAATACCCTTCTTAACACAGGCAGAGACTGGGCAGGCGACTGGCTGCCGTTGCTTGTGCAGTGTATGTATGGGAAATAAATTAAGTGAAGACAAGTGACCATGGCAAGAAGGGGATAAGCTTGGTATGCCAATGTCTTGTACCAGCTTAAATCATTTGAAATGCTGCAAAGAGCTGCTTCGCCTGCTCATAAGAAAAGGTGCAATTTCATTTAGCCTTTAATGCTTTCACTGGGCTTTTCCAGTTAGTGCCATTAGAGGAGCAACACTGGTACCAAGAAACGTTTACAAATTACATTCATGTAGTCAAAACTTTAATTGATACCAAGCTCTCTGAGGTGTTCCATATCCTATCATAATAACTTGCTTAGTTTTATCAAACAGGATCTGGCTGAGTTTTCAAGATGATGGGGGTACTTTCTGAAGTAAGATCCGTTTACAAAACGTTACTGCAAAAACCTCTGGTTTTGTAACACAAACATTGTTCTCTTAAAGGCAGAATGTACCTAAATGAGCTAGTCTTATTTTTAGGGTGCTTTTTTTGTTGTTCTTTTAGGGAGTTTTTTTATTAGTTCTGTGGCTACCTTTATACTGAAATTATTAAGTTAAAATATCAAAATGCAAAAATTCTGCATTTCAGCATGATATTTCACATGTGGCAGAGTCAAACACCTATTGTCATATTGTTGACCAGCTTAAGTGGTAGCCTGGAAAGAGAACTGATGGTTGAATTGTCACTTATTCTAATCCTGTACATGTTTTTTTAAATAAAATTGAAGGCATTGTGGAATTCCCTTTGTCTTTACAGAAAGCTTTTCATGACTAATGTCAATTTTAGGTATATTCTTGTAGCTGTTAGCAGCTGCAATAGTAATTCTAAGCAGGCACCAGGCTTTCCATGATGAAGATAAATAATAATGCCCAAAGTGCTAGCCCATCCAGATAAAGAGAAGCTGGATTACTGATTGTTATGTTCTTTAATAAAGCCCAGAAAAGGTTGTTAGTTTTTTAAGTACAATGTGCCAATTGTAGTATTTCCCTAACCTGGTTACAGGGACTGTTCAGAACTTCTCACGTAATTTCTATATCACTTTTGGAGAAGATAGTCTAATGAACTATGTAAGTCTATACATGGCTTAAGAACATAGCTAAATGGTTTTTTAATTTTAAGCTTTTCTGTAAGACCTAAGTATGTAACTGATGTGTCTTGTAAATTACTAAATTATTGGAGATCTTATTTAGAGAATATGTAGGAAGCCATTACGTTCTCTTAGTGCTGCCAAAAAGGCTGGCTTTTTTCCTTTGGAAGGACTAGTCTAATGTATCTACTCTTCATGCTGCAATTACTGAAGCATTAAGCCATGTTAAATGGTATGTAGCAATGGGGGGGAGCAGAAGTTGTCTGTGTTGCTAAGTTTTGTTACAGTCTTGAGTAGGTGAAAGAAAGATTTCTATCTTGAATTTATTACAAAGGCTACAGTTAAAGCCTCCCTGTGAGGGGATCTATACTGATAATCTCCAAACGCAGTATGTTTTACTGAATTTGTGCAGGAAGTCAAAGCTTTGTTTCTGAACTAAGAATTGAGACTTAAAAATGTTTCTTTAAGGAATAGTAACTTTGTTATATTTTTTACAGTCTCATTTAGGAGAAGTTCTTACTAAATTTCTCTGAAATAATCCTATGCTTAGTCGCTTTTCTATATGCTTTAACAAAACTACACTTTGACATGCAGTTGTATTTTGCACTCATCCCATAGTATTTTTAAAGCTTCAAGTAACTGGCTTTTCACCTTTAGACCAAACCATAATGAAATGTTTTCCTCAGGCGGGCGCAATTCATGCGAAAATAACTTTCTACCTGAGTGTGATAAGTAATATTTTCCTACAAGGAAAACCTTTTAGTGCAGTTACTTGCCATGAAGAAGATGACATATTGCTGACTCTCCGTTGTTGTTTAGGAAGGAATTTGAGAGTAAGATTTTTTAAGTGTTTGGTTGGGTCTACTTAGAAATGCATATGACAAAATTTCTCTTTGATAGGTGAAGGGAAATGTTTAGCAGCTTAGACACGTCTGGAAGCTGCTACAATGTGCTTCTATATTAAAGAGTTTATAGAAATACAAATTGGACCATTTTATCATCCAGGAGGCTGGCTGAAAGTTTCTACTGCATCTGAATAAGTAGGCTGTAAATACTAACTGCTGAGCTTTAAAATGTCACCTACTGGCAGGAATTTATCAGTTTGAGTAGTGAGTCTATGGACCTACAAGAATTCTTTCTGTGATACCGGGATTACCAACAATAATAATAATGAAAGAAATCCTTAGGCTTTGCAGGGGGTAGTTTGAGACAATGCAGAATTATGTTTACTTGAAGGTCTTAAATTTTACAAAGATATTTCATGTTGCAAAGGTGCAGCTGCAGGTGAGGTCTTGTATTTGTCACAGGAAGAGCATCAACATCTAAATTAAATAAATAATGTACTTGTTATAGGTGTATGAATGATTAGAGAACCATTTTCAGATCACTGTTTTGCTACCTGAATACTATGACCTGTATACAAGAATACTCGCTGAAATAAAGTTTCTCAGTGTAGTCACATCTAACTTCAATCTATTTGTTGTGACGTTTTGATTAGAAGATACAGTAAACCATCTGATACAACAGTAATACAGTAGTGAGAAAATTACATTTCTTTCTTTTTTTTTTTTTTTTTAGGAGCTGCTTCCCAAAAATGTCAATCACAGTTGGATTGAGCGGGTGTTTGGGAAGTGCGGTAATGTAGTTTATGTCAGTATACCCCGGTATAAAAGTACTGGTGATCCAAAGGGATTTGCTTTTGTTGAATTTGAAACTAAAGAGCAAGCAGAGAAAGCTATTGAGGTGAGTAATGGTTCCGGTGCCTCTGGTCTATTAACATTCTTTTGATTGTCCCTTTGTGATATCGATGGTATAGTGTTTACTAGTTCACGTACTGAAATATTATAATTTTAAAGATTTAGCAGGAGTGGTGTCCCTGTCTCCTACCCCCGATTCCACAATTCTTTAAAATTGTAATTCTATTAACAGTCTGGAGACTTAGAGGCATAATGGGTATTTTTTTGAATAATGTAGTTGGCTGCTTTTGGCATCTTTTAAAGAAATAGAGATTTCTGTGTAACAGTACAACCGCTATTCAGTTTCATCAGACAAGCATGGCCATACCTCATTTTCTGTATTTCAATCTGATTTAAGTTTAAAACCATTTTGTTTCAGTATCATAATGGTAACAGATACATAAAGATATAACACAGTAATGATATGAAATCAAGCAAGTTCTGCAGCTGAAAAAGCAAACAAAAACAAACCCACAGAGAACTCACCACACCACTGAAAGTAAGGAAGAATGGCTATACCTCTGGAGTCATGAGGGACTACATCTTTCTTGAATGAATACAGGGCTGCTTGTTTTAACTTGGGTAGAGATTCTTTTTAAAAAAAAGAAAATATGACTTTACAATGGTGTGTGGATTTTTTTTTTTTAGTTTTTGAATAATCCACCAGAAGAAGCACCACGAAAACCCGGGATTTTCCCCAAAACAGTGAAGAACAAGCCTGTTCCTACACTGAATACAAGCAACAGCAGCGTAGTAGGTAAGTGTTAAGTTATTGGGATGAAGAAACAAACTGTGCTGTGCCTCAACTTCTGAAGAAAGAATTTTTAACTGCTGTGTAACTGCAGTCTAATCTCAGGTTTGTTAAAAACTTCATACAAATAAAAATGCATGTTGTTGTTTGGCCAATGTAGGCTTAAGAAAGAAAGTGTAAAAACTAAAATACGCTAGATTTGTCCTTTTGTTTTCCTGCTTGATAAAGAACTTAATTTTTTTCCTGTGTCGCCAGCTGCTACCGTTAGTCATTGTTAGGCTGGCAGAGCAGCTTTCAGGCTGTACAAGAGATCATTATCTAAGCATTTAGCATTAACAAAAGACAAATTTGACAGTTTTAAAAATATTTAGCATTGAAGGGAAAGATACAGACATAAGAGCAAAATTTATATTTAAATGTTAGTGCTGTTCAGATGAGTTTGTGATCATCTGACATGTCTCAGAGAAAACCTTCTATTCTCTCTGCTGACACTTTCTGTGAACTGTGAGAACTGGATTTTTGCTCTTTGGATCTCTGGCTATTTGAGCAGAGCAGTCTGTAACAAATGAACTTTTTTTACAATGTAGTTGCAGTTCCACTTAATGATTCATAATTATTTGTAAAATCCTGGAGGATAGTGCTGAGAAAAGAATCCTGAATCCACAGTTAAGCATGTTTCCAATTTTTTTTTTTCAGATTAGTTAACATTCTGCAGTTTAGTAGGCAAATAGTTGTTCATTACATAAATAGTGTGATAGATGCATTGGGCTGAGTCTCTCCTTCTAGTCTCAGAATACAAATCGACAGGTTTTTTTATTTTCTTGTCTTTGTTTGGCCTAGAAGGAGGAAGGCATCCCTTCTCAAAGACAAATGAGGGATGACATAACAAAATGCTGCATTGGTTAGTTAAGGAGAAGCTAAGAAGTCTTATCTCCTTCCTTTTTAATGTGAGAATCCTGTGGTCATGCTGCCCAAGACTTGAGTCTTATCTGTGGGGTTTTTCTTCTCTTTTACTTACAAGGCCTAGGAAGAACTTTGAGACAATGTATTGCATCTGTCCTCTAGGTAGAGATGGCAGACACAGGCATTTCTTTCAACATCGCAGATTATCATGACACGTGGTATCGTGATTGTTTATTTAGGCCAGTTAATCTGATCTAGTTTTTAATCATTGGCAGTTTGAAATATTGTATTTTTAATACAGAAGAGAAGAAAAAAAAGAAAAAAAAGAAATCAAAAATCAAGAAAGAGAGCAATGCACAGGCAGCTGTAGAGACAAAGGAATCGCACATGAACACTACAACGGAACAAGTACCCAAGACAAAAAGACACAGGACTTCATCAGAGTGTTCAGAAATGGAGGGAGTTGAGACTCACAGGCAGCCCTCAAAGAGAGAGAAAAGAAAATGGGACAGAACAGAGAGCTCAGAGGTACATTGGGAAAGCAGGCCGGGGAAGAGAAAAAGAACCAGCTCTGGAGATGGTGAGACATCAACTCCAAAAGTCAAGAAAACTGTTCAAAAGGATGAAGTTCATCCTGTAAAAGAGGAAACCACAGAAGCTCGGAAGGATTCAAATGGTAAAGTTTGTTGCATGGCACTTGTAGTATTTCTATTATTTATATGCATGAATGAAATCAAGTGGCAGATGTTAACTCGAGAGATTACAAGAAACATATTTGGTAGTGGCTTATGTAAAAAGAAATCTTAATACACGGAAAGGTAAGGAGCAAATGAAGAAAGTGGGGGTTGCAAAGAAGGTTGCTGTGAAGCAGTAAGAAGTGCAGCAAATGTAATGTGTGTGTAGTTAATGCTAATGTATTAGTGAACTGACTTTGAGGCTAATAGGTTTCTTACTAGGATTAAACGAGTAAACAAGGTTCAGACACTGAATTTGTCTTTGAAAGACTGTTCTGCTTGGGTCAGTAAGTGACAAATAGTTGATAGTGGAGGCATTAACAAGGTCAGTTCAGGAATATGTGGTGTTCCCTGTAGTTAAATTTAAACGTGGTAGTGACTCATTCCAGGGAGATAAACCTGCATGGAGAATAGGAAAGATCTTTCCACTGAAGCAGGTAAATATCATCCTATCAATAGAACATCACTGAAGTAAAGTATGGATTAAAGCAGTTAGCCTAGGCAAATGGTTGACACTTACAGAATCTAGGTAAGCAAGATTAAAATACAAAAGAAAAAAAGCTGATTTATTGGGTCGTTTGACGATTGGGTAGTTGAGAAAGTTGGGAAAAGGTTTTTCATTCAGTTTTGAAACAGTGTTCTGTATTTATTTAATGCTTGAACTAAACATTTCGTTTGTAGACGTTTCAGCAGAAGATGACAAAGATAAAAAAGACACATCCCTTTCCAAATCCAAGAGAAAACACAAGAAAAAGCACAAAGAAAGACACAAAATGGGTGAAGAAGTCATTCCACTCAGAGTACTCTCCAAGTAGGTTATGAAACAGTTCTATGTGACTAGCTTACGAGCTGCACTTTTGCCTTTAGTCTCAGTCTGAGTCTCTTGCAATTAATTGCGACAACTAGCCAGCTTTTTGCCCATCTCCAAAATTGTTCTTTTAGTCGTTGCTTTGTGTGTTTTCCCCCCCAAGTATGAATTGTCAGTTACAATAAACTTTTTCCAAGTCCTGAGTTTTGTATACTTTATTAGATTTTTTTTTTCTTAACAGGCTCATATATACATAATTTCAGATTGTTTCCCACCTTTGGAATATTTTAATTCAGACTTTAAAAATATTTTTTGTCTGACAGTCCATCACCATTGCTAAAGTGCAATTCCAGTTTTTATACAACAGAGTTGCATATTAGCAACAGTATTAGCCTGTAGCTGGTAAGGTTCAAATGCCTGAGTTGTCAAGTCTGAATTAGTGCTGTGTGCAGTTCTGCTTAAAATAGTTCCTGGACAAAGTCATGCCGTTCCAAAGTTAATAAAAATGTTGGGCTCTTAGGAGTCACCACAACTAAAACATGGAAGCACTTACTTTTTTTAGGCATCCAGCAAGTACCTCCATGTTAAAGTAGAGGGGGTCCTTGCCGTCCTTTGCTGTCATGGTGTATATATAGCACAATTGTGCTTTATTGGTACGTTTCAATACTTTTTCTTTCTAGGAAGATGGAAGCATGTTTAGTTGAGGGAAAAAAAAGGATTCACCACCACTAAAACATGGAAGCACTTACTATTCAGGAACAAAGCAAGTACATCCACATTAAAGTTGTGGGGGTCCTTAAGCAGAGAGACTAGTAACGAAAAACTGCCCCCCCCCCCCCAGCACACAAGCATGTACATGTTACTATAAGTAGGCTTCTTTTCAGCCTGTTACCGATTTCTAGAAACACCTTCATGAACATTAGGATCCACCGCCACTGAAACATGGAAGCACTTACTTTTTTAGGCAGCAGGTACCTCCATGTTAAAGCAAAGGGAGTCCTTTAAAATTCAAAAATTGCTTCAAAATGCTTCAAACCTACAGACCACTGACAGATTGTCCTGTTCAGTAACACTTACGCTTTCAGTTCTTTTTGACGTGTGCTTCACCCAAAATTCGTCGGTTTTACTTTTTCTGGATAAAAAAAATGTTGCGATGCAGGTGTAGACAAAAAAAACCAAAACAAATCCTCGGTAGTTTTTCAGTATTGCGATCAGGATTCACCTCTACTAAAACATGGAAGCACTTACTTTTTTAAAATCACAGAAAGCACCTCCATGTTAAAGTAAAAGGGGTCCATGAAAAACGGAGTTACCAGTGATGCTTGTCCTTATCCACCGACATGCTGAGGACTGCAACAAACACAGAGATGAGTATTAAGTTTTACTTAAGTACAGCAAAAGAGAAGAAAAATAACCCCAACCAAGTCTTAAAAGAGCACAAGCATTGCAAATACTTGCCTGACTCATTCCCCAAGATCTTCTCTCCCTTCGAGTCAAGTTAAGAAGAACCTCCTTGAGCTTGTATTTATACCATACCTTGCTATGGGATGGTGTTGCCTTTTTTATCTCTAAGAATCATTACGTGGGTCTTTTGTTATTTTAATGTCTTTGCTCTGCTGAGAATGTATGATCCTGGGTGAGTCTGGATGCTTTTTTGAAGTATACAGTTGTCAATGTTAACAGCTAAAACCATTACCACAAGATATCCTCCTCTTTAAAAATCCTCTATCAGCTCGTTTGATAGCACAGATTAGGGTAACAATGAGTCGTTCTCACAGTGGCACTATAGGCATTGTGTTTCTGTGGAGCAAAGCTCTAGCTGTTTGCAGAAACATCTCCATGTTAAATGTATGTAAATATATAAATTGCTTCCATGTGGTGGTATTTTTTAACCAAAATGCATTTGAATAGTAAGGAATGTTCTTATCTCAGGGGGTTTTTGGTGAGTTTAACCAGCTGTTGATTTTTCATCAATGATTTTTCTAGAAAAGAAATGATTCTTAATAGAGTAACAGAGGCATGGGTTCACTGAACTAATTCAGTAAATTAGAAATCAGAGTTCACTGTCTCTGAATTAACTCTGAATTTAGTGCCTATGCTCTCTGGACTGTCAGTAGAACCAAGCTGTTCTATGTGCTTTTTTTGAATATGTAAAACCATTCTGGGAGTCACTCTATTTGAGTGATAGGTTGATCTTGTTAGAACTTGCCTGGAGTGTTACAAGCTAAAGCAAAATAAAAAAATGCGGATATTGACAAGGTTTAATTTAAGCAGGGAGATCTGGAATGGTAAGAAGGCTCTGCACTGCTCAACAAGTACAGCTGAAGCTATTTGTAAAGCGTTTTGTCATATCACTGAGTTTCTAAACGTTGTTTTCGCATTTACAACTGACATCCTGTGTTGCTACTTGTAGGATCGAATGGATGGGTTTGAAGCAAGAATATTTGGCCCTTCAAAAAGCCAGTATGGCTGCCTTAAAGAAAACGATGTCGCAAATAAAACCTGAACCTGTGGGAGAGATGGAAACAGAATCTTGTGCACAAAAAAAGCCTCAGTCTGAATATGACAAATGTAATGCTGTTTGTGGTATTTTTTGTCTTGTTTTCCGCATGATTCTTGTACAGAAACCTAAGTGCTTTAAGATAGTAGACTTCCAGAAACACTGCAAAATGGGTTTATTTTCGATAATGCTGGTGCTTTCCTGAAATGCCAAATATTATTAAAAGTAAACACCTTCTCACTCAGCTACATTTGGGGCTAAGGAATTTTATAAGTAAAGACTAAACAAATTTCATAATATTCCAATAGCACTTTTAAAGCTTAAGGGTCTATGCAGGTAATTGTATAAGCCTCAGAGAGGTAAATCAAGAATCAGCTTTTTTTCATGATGTGACTTGGGCCTGATTTGCTTAGGCTTAACTACCTGCAGCCATGTACAAAAGAAGTTCTCAAAAAAAGTAAAGCATTCAAAAAATAGCTTGCAATTGGCTTTTATCAGCTTTATGGCTCAAAGTAGCCTTGTAATTATATCCTCTTCGCTAATTTCTACATTGTTGAGAGCTGGAATTGCTTTTATCTTCACTAACTTCAATACTGACATTTCAATGCTTTTTAATTTATTATTAATCATTATATAACTGAGGGTTCAACTATTAACTGTAATGAATAGAATATAAATTATTTTTATAAGGATACCCTGTAGGCTGTAAAAACTTCTCTAACACCTTTTTGGGAGCTATTTGCTTTTCCTTTTTACTCACATTGACATTACCTTGTGAACAGTTGGCAAAACTCTTAACTGAGTTAAGAGTTTAAATTCTAGATTTAAAAAAAAAAGTTTAATCTGCAGTAGCAATATTTGATGCTTCTTGTTTCATTTCTTGTGTACATCACGTGGCTTATGTGCTTTCATAGCCTTTTTAGTTTGTCAAACTAATACGTGTTATTTTTCTCCTTTTTTTCCCCCCCTTTTTTTTTGACTTGACCAGCCACCGGTGAAGACTCTGCCCCTCCTGCCAGGGCTAACACAATGGGGCCCCGCTTCGTGAGTGGAGTAATTGTGAAGATCATTAGCACTGAGCCCCTGCCGGGCAGGAAACAGATCAAGGTAATGCCTTTGTAACCTCAGGGTAGCTGTTAGCCTTTCCTCTCACAGTGCCCCCCAAATGTTTGAATATGGAATACCATTTAAACAAGTCTTGCTGATGCTTTTTTGTTGTTGATGCATTCCTGGCTGAAAACTTCTAATGTGAACTGTGATTGCAGAATCTGCTAGAAAGTGGTTGGCTGCTCATTCCCTTCATCTTCTTCCTGGTGCAGAATGTTTTCAGATTTTCATAAATTTACCTAGCATTCGTCAGGAGCCCATTCCACAGGAGAGCTGCCAAATCTTTGGCCTTCGTGTACAGACAATTTGGAGCACCTCCCAATTGTTCACCAGTCCTGTGGGATTAATGCTGTGGCTCCTCAGCAGTGGTGTGTGCATATGTTGTGTTGGTTTCCTTGAAGTATGATATTTCTTTCCTTCAAAAATGTGCTTATTCTGCATTTAATGGGGAAAAAATAGTTTAGCCAGTGCAATAAATGAAAATTAATTAAAATGCAATTAAGTCAATTTATGACAGACTCTTATCTTTAGAACTTTCAGGCTATTATTCTGAGGAAATTAGGCATAGTCTCCCTATAATTAGTGAGAAAATATACTGAAATGGGTAATGCATGTCAGAAGCTGCCAAAATACTTATTTTTTAAACAAAGATCCTTCAGGGAATGTCCCAAACTCCTACTTTTATGGAGCTTCAGAATTTGTTTGCAGACCTTTACATCACCGGGCCTGCATAATTACAGGGATTAAACTGTGCCCGTAAGGCTGCCTGTTTTCTCCTGATGCTTTCCCTCACACACACACTGCTAAACAGCTACTGGTTCTGATAGCTGGGAGCCCTACCATAGAAGAAGCTCCAGACAGCTGCCAGCACTTTAAACACTGGTTGTCTAAACCTGCTCAGAGCAGGTCTATACACAATAAGCAGGTGATGCTGGCAGTTGGAAGGCATCTTTGCATTCTCTGCTGCAAGGTTCCCAGTGAATCAGTAGCAACAATGGTTATTTCTCCCTTCTGTTCTCTCCTCCCAAAAGATTAATGGTCACATGGATTTTTGCCTTTGTTTCAAGATGCTTTTACTCCTACAGCTTTGCTTCTCTGAGGTCATGATTCCTTGTCTGATTCAACCACTTTTACTGTCC